>SHCU01000204.1:146880-158775 GCA_004307685.1 Ceratina australensis | reverse complement strand
ATAGGATCCGTAAGTTATGAAACAGTTGAACGCTTGTTAAAGAGTTCCGTCTGAGGGAACCCGGCGTTACCAAATATAGCAGCCAGGGTCGAAGAGATCCGCGTGCACCGACGTTTACTTTAGTAATCAGATAGATAAGAAACGTCCCATGGCTTATGGAATCCCATGGGTTATGGCGCTTACGCACAATATCCCCTGAGCACTTATGGGGAGGTCGTTGCTAAACGCGGAGATTTCTAACATTCTCCAGCACACCGCCAATTTACGATTCGTCTGGGATTTCCTATTACTTGGGGAGATTTCGAAACTACAGAATTGTTCACTCGGACAATTTATGATACTCGATGCCAGGTTTTTTTCTAAGGTTTATGCAGGGAGGGTTGGATAATATTTTAGAATTTTCATTTCCCAACGCGTACGGTGTTTCAGATTGGAGCTACAAAATTACTCAATTTATTATAGAAATTTTTACTGATATAATTTACGACGCGAATATAATATAAATATAATGATCTATCGTATTGCAAATTTAGATACTCTACAAAAGATGTAATCAGAGTAACAAAAAGCAATACAGGAAGCATAGTTAATTAATTAATGGAAAATCGTGTCTCAGGTTTCAATGGGCAATTAAAATTCTTACGGATAAAAATCAGCGTCTCCGGTTTCATTCTAACACTATGGGGGAAATCGATACGATATTAATATCGCTGTTCATTTTGTATCATCTGTTCTCTTATTAAGATCAGTTTCGATCGTATTTAGGTCGGGGATTGTATTTACAGGCAGACAATTACAATACAGGCACACGATCATAATAGCAATTATATAAACCTTAATCTAATCAATTTTTTCAAATAAAGATTTTAACCAATGATTTATCCGAATCACTGCTGATTAAATTATTCTAAGACAGTCAATCGTTAAGGGCTGAGATGTAGCGGACCCTCGCCGTTTGGCTCGAACTCGTTTGACTCTCGGTCCCATCAGTAAACAGCGTCGTCAGTTTGCTAAGAAAAAAATCGTCGAAACGTACCCAAGCCAGATTCCACCGCCCGGCCTTGAATACACGCATAACCAGTCGCGAGATTCACCGGAGGCATCGTCGCGTTTCCGCGGGATTTTCTATATAAACTGGCGGCCGCGGTGTCCGGCACGCGAAGAAGACGTCGATGGGAATCGCGATGAACGGCGTGCCGCACGTAAGAGCAAATTGTTGGACGCGTGGGTGAATTTCTATTGCATGCAGTTCTCGCTTGCTTTCGATATTTATGACCGCGTGTGGGCAGTGATACGTTTCACCGGGGGTAACCAGTGCTTCTCAATGATTCCTACGTTTCACGCGTACTCTGAAGGAACAGTCAGGATGTCTAGTTCAAAAAGGCATTCATTCGCAAAAATGCAGTTTCACTTTGAACGTAGCAGATAACGAGACATTCCTATTGCATTTTTTATTCACCGAACATTGCGTTCAATTATTTTATTTTATCTATAACATCTTCAATGGTTTGCTTAAAGTGAATTTTCACATCGATTATTTATTTGAATGTTGTAATTAACTTTATAGGTGTTAGCGTTTTGTTTTCTCCTTCGTTCCACTCTGGCCGTGGAAGTGCCAACGCTGTTGGCTTATCAAGACAGCCTGGGACAGTACAGCTTCGGTTACAGTGCCCCAGGCTCGGCGAGATCTGAAATCAGAACTCTAAATGGCGAGACCCGTGGTACTTACAGTTACATCGATGACTCAGGTGTTATTCAGACCACTGTGTACACAGCTGATAGCGAGCACGGTTTCAGAGTAGCCTCTACTAATTTGCCTATGGCACCAGTATCGGTAAAATATATTGACCGCGAGGTAATTCAGTTGTTCACTTGAATTTTGACGAAATTTTCTTTTTAGATACTGAAATCGGGAAGCATGATAGCGACTCGAGGAAACAGTGACAGTGCTGAGACAACGAATGAACGTAAGATTGGTGAGACAAATATTTTCTTAAGAGAGCCACAAATATTGACTCAGGATCTTGTGCCATCTAACCAAAAATTAGATCAAATTGGAGGTACCAATATTTTCTTGAAAGAGCCACAAATATTGAATCAAAATTATGTACCCTCTAATCAAAAATTAGGACAAATTGGAAGCACGAATGTTTTTCTAAATGATCCACAATTAACGAACCAGAATCTTTTACCGTCTAATCAGAAATTAGATCAGATTGGAAGTACCAATATTTTCTTAAAAGAACCACAATTAACGAACCAAAATCTTTTACAATCTAATCAAAAATTAGATCAAGTGGGAAGTACCAATATTTTCTTAAAAGATCCACTATTAATGAACCAGAATCTTTTACCGTCTAATCAGAAATTAGATCAGATTGGAAGCACCAATATTTTCTTAAAAGAACCACAATTAACGAACCAAAATCTTTTACAATCTAATCAAAAATTAGATCAAGTGGGAAGTACCAATATTTTCTTAAAAGATCCACTATTAATGAACCAGAATCTTATGCTGACTAATCAACAATTAGACCCAACCGGAGGTGCGATTACTTTCTTAGAAAAATCACAGTTAAACCAAAATCTTGCGCTTCAAAAACCAAATAAAATCGGAGAGAACAATATTTTCTTGCAAGATGCAGAAGCATTCGAAAAGAATATCGTATCGAGTAAAAGAATCCAGACAATAGGAGAGAATAATGTATTTTTGCAAGGGTTACCATCTACAGGGCAAACTGTTACGTTAGATGAATTAAAATCGCGAATGAAGGAAGGTGGGGATAAATTGAAGGATACCAAGCTCGGTGATCAAACTGAAAAATTGTCCAGCAATGAAATCGTGTCAGGAATTTTAAAACAATCTTCCATACCGATTTTCCGGATTTCCCTGGGGAACATTTTTCTCGACCCGTCAAACATACAAGTACCAATAAATATTCAAGGTATTAAATGAAGAATCATCTCTAAGGCTGATTTAAACTGTATATTTATTATTGTTAAATTTTACAGGCTCGTCTTCGACTCCAGCAAGCACTAACCTGAAACTGAATTATGCATCGACCAAAGAAATACAAAAACCTGAATTACAGGAATCAACAACAATTCCAGGGGAACAAGAAAAATCGCAGGAGGTAAATAAGGGAGTTGATTCGTCCAAAGAAGCGTTCACACCTCTCACCCTCTTACCTGTGAGACCTCACGCGAGTCTCGACAGAGTTCAATTCCCAGCTGTTTATAAACTACTACGTTTATAAAAATACATAATTTCATAAAGTGATAACTTTTTTGTACGATGCATTGTATCCCAATACTTGATGTCTCAATTAAAATAAGTTTGGCAAACTTTGGATTCTACTATGTTTTTAATCGAAAGAAATGTCGAACCTTTTCGTACATTTGTGAATTTATTTTTATTTTTCTTCTTCTTTACAAAATAATGCCGGCTGTCGTAGGACAATTGAACGTAGGAATACACGACGCATACATTTATAATAGATATTCAATAATTAATTGGAAAAATTAAGGCTAACTTAACTTATCGTCACCATCGTCCTCCTCTTCGTTCGATTTAATAATCGTTTATATAAAAATGCCTGAAAATCATCTTTAATACAACAAACAATCGTCACTTAACGGTACGTTTCATTATCGTTTATCACCAAGCAATTTAAACTACGGTCAAAGGCCTTAATCAATGATTCCCCTTAATCAAGAAGAATGATAAAATATTTACAATGCAAAGTTATCTTCGTTAAAAATGAAAATTATTAAATACTCTACAATTCTGATGGCTTTACAATAAAAACGTTCTGCAAATGAATTCTTTTCACCCTATATAATACGAACAGAAAAATGAAATGTGTATAAAAAATGAAATTATGATTAATGAAATTGGAATGGCAAAGGTAGTTCGAAAATTATAGAGCAACCCTTCTTAACGCTTCTAACGATACTTTTAACATTACAACGTTTAAAACATAGGTCTAAGGTTTCTCTCTAAAATTATTTATCAAAGATAAAATCGTAGCTCGAAGGGTTGGACTGAATTTTAAATACACTTAATGCTGAATTAATACTGAAAAATTGTTAAAACACTTAATTAATATGTCAACCTTTATCAGAGTCTTGATTCCTTGATAGCCGATCAGTTAATTAATAGCTAACGAGTAATCAGTTACAACGAGGCCCAAATCGTCTGTATACCCTCTGTCGGATATCAACGGAAAATAATGTCCTGCGTCGCACACCTCTCACCCCGTTCGTCGCTGCCATAACTCCGATCCGTCAACGTGCCCTTATATAAATCTAAATATTAATATGTATATTTATATATATTTGTAATATTCATATCTGTAACATATTTGTCCTACAACACGTTTTTTTTTCCATCTTGATTTGAATTCCTCAACACGACTTTATAAATCCACTTTCCACCCCCCTTCCTCGTCTCATTTTTCGATCACTTCTTCTAATTTTTATGAAATTGTATAATTCCTTTTTTTTTACGATAATTTCATCTCCGGATTAAAAGAATATTCGATAAGCTATTTTTTACAAAAGAATCGTTCGCACCCGATTTGATAATCTCCTCGAGAGGGGGGTGAAAAGTGAACGTGACATAGTTTGATATATTGTTATTTCTGAAGTAAATTGTATTCATTTTTTCACTCTGAACTTCCTCCCCCATTTTAATAATAATTTGATAAACTGGGCGGTATTCTTCTTGGGAAAATGTACAACAGAACCTCTTTTTTTCACGCCTACCACCACCTGTCCGATTTCCATAATTTTTCAACAATTTCATCCTTAACTCTCTACAACTTCAACAATTTAGTATTAGACCCCTGGAAACAGTGTATGTGTGTGTTCTCGTCCACGTTCGAAAGTAAAGAAGAGCGTTTAATATTACGAGAATTAGAGCGATCGTTTAGCTTAAACAATTAATCCATATATTAGTTGTATTAGGATCAGTATTCATTATATTCCATAAAATCATTTAAACGTCCGTTTAAACAACCATTGACTCTCATTATTTTTTTTTTCCTTCATATACCTAAACAATACTGTGTTTTATCGTTTACTAATTTATAATTAACCCTTACGTCGAGATTAATTTAGTGGTAATTAGCGACGATAAATTACGGGCAATTGACTTTTATTTCATTTTATGTATCGTAGTGTCTCAGACGCACCTGGATCAGAGTTGTAATATAGAGTCGGAAATACTGCGGGACGATCATTCTCTCTTGGATCATTCATTCGCACAAGTAGTTTGCTTCCGAAAGAATTGCTTTTTGGAAAATCTTTATCATGTATAATAAAAATTAATTATCCGATTGGTATCGACCGAATTTTTTTTTTTAGATTAACAGTGCACCGACAGATTTCATTCACCTTGCAAATATGGATAGAACTATGATGCAACGATTAATTAATCTTTCACCTAATAAAACTGCACGTTCCAGTTACCTGCTGCACTTATCAGGTATTTAATAGAAAAAAAGATCGTTTACAAAATGTACGATACGAACGTTGCGCAAACGAATTTCTAATTGACTGATCATTTAATTTAAGATTAATTAACGATTGCATTCTGAATATGTACGGTTATTTATAATTAGTTACGCTAACACACTTTTACAAGGAATTCTCGTGGATTAACTATATTACACGTTATCTACAATTAGCACTATCGTTATTATCAATAGTCATTAAACAACCCTCTAGCTAGATAACATCGTTACATTGTTGATTTTCCTTAACGATTATTAATTAACTTGTTGTCCTCCTCCTCAGGAATTTACGTTACAATAGTATTTAAATACACGTTGCAAACGCTTTTGCTTGATTTGTTTCTTTTTTTAAATCCCAGTGAACTCTTTTGGATAGCGCGCTCTTCTTATCACAGATAAGATTTATGACAGTCCCGAATCGCGTTTGCAATCAATCTGTCGAAAGCCATCGGCACACTGTTAAGATTGTATCATCTATAATTTACGAATAGAATTAAACGAGGAATTTTGATTCGGAATAGTTTCTGTCTGAAAAATAATGCTTCTATTGAAGAGAAGAGGTGTGTTCGATTTGTTCAAATCTGATTGGAACTTTTATTCGAGTCTCGTATAATAATTCCCGGTAATTCGGTTCAGATTATTATTCAACGAATTATGTATTCTAAGTTCCGTTCGATTGTTCTGTTTCTCTATGACTCTCTGCTACGAATGCTCGCAATCTTTTTTAATAAAAATATAAATAAATGCTTGTTTGTGATTATCTTCATGGTTCCGACGAAACAGAACAATTTCTACAAATATTCTTGTTACTTTTTTCTGTCTGTCTCGTGTGCATGTGTGTCAATGATTATAATACAAAGAGTACAGCGTCATGCAAAAGATTATCGTTAAGATTGTCATTGTTGACTCGCGTATGCCTTCCATTATTATTAGCCACCTGCGATGTTTCATAATGAGCAAAGTGAAAACTCTCATAAAAGTTAAATGATTCTCTGTCTGTAACAGAAAAATATTCATATTAATTTTGAAAAGAAATTTGATACTATTTTATCTTGTAATTAATCATAATTTTAATTATGGAGGCTTTATACTGGATTGATATCTCGAAGTCTTATCAACTTTCGTGACGCAGGTCTCCTTGCAAATTTTTATATCAATTAATTTATCTTTTATTCATATTGTTTCTTTTTGCAGCTCTGATTGAATGGAAGACGCAATAACGGATCAACAACGATAACAAAGGTATACTCGTGCTGATAAGGTCGAAGCTTCGAGTGACAGTAATAGCAAAAAGTAAAACAGAGAAATCTCAGTGTAAAATGGAACCATTAATCAAAATCGTATCATAATTAAATCGAGTACTTCAATATGAATTTCATTTAAAAATCTTCATACTCGATTGACACTTAATTCGTTACACATTGAATCGACCTCTTGATCGAATGAATCTGTTTCAAAAATTGGTTCCATCTTGAGAATTGTAAAAAGGTGTCGACAGTGACAGCAGTAGACCATATCATGAGCTGACGAAGAGGAGGAAGATGGCGATGAAGAATAATGAGATTTGGTCGATGAACAGTTTTTTTTTTCTCTAGCTGGAAGAAAAGTTAGTGGAAACAAGTACAACACTTACATCAGCAAGAAAACCGAAGACAATTAANNNNTTAGTGGAAACAAGTACAACACTTACATCCGCAAGAAAACCGAAGACAATTAATTATCAATTAAAAAAAAACGAACGATCGTCTCTGTAATCGAATAAATAAGATTCTGAAGAGATTAAAAATCACTGGAGCATTGAACAAATAAAAAAGTTTGTACATCAACGAATAAAATTTCTAGCCAAAGTGGCACGAAAGGCAGACCGTCAATTTCTCTTCTCTGTTCTTCTCATTCGTATCTTCTTTTTTCTTTCCTGGACCACGAAAATCATCGAGCTTAACGTTTCCAAAAATGATCGTCGCGTTGGAAACATCAAGCAAGAAGTTCACTCTCGTCTTTACTTAATATCTCCAAAGTTTATTGGAAACGTTAAGCGTGAAACTTGAGAAAACAGAAAAGCTTCTATAAAAAAAATTAACCGAGAGAATATCGTCGAAGAGCAGAGTGACAAGGGGAGACAGAGGGGGTGAAGGGGTAACACAGCATAGGATACACAGAAAGAACACAAAAAACGGACAGGTTTATTTATCATTCCATTCATTGTTGCATATTTTTCTTTTTTTTTTTATCTTGTATGTTTGTTTCTCTTGACAAATCGGCTATAGAGTTTTGTATACGTAAATTACCCGCTCGCTAGCGATCGTCTCATCTCCATTCATCTCGTTTTTCCACCGCGTTTACGCGTTTACTCCGATCCTTTTCAATTATATCTACCACATAATAACAGACCTCCCTTCCGTAATCGATTCACTTCTCAAATTTCAATGACGAGGGAAAACCGTGAGATTGGTTCTGGTGGCTAGGGGGAAGTGAAGGGGGAGGGGGGGGGGGGCGGATGGGTGCAGGGGTCAGGCGGAATGAGACTCGCAGATTCAGATAGAAACGTTATTCAAATAAACTGTAAGTGAGGAAATCGAAAGGAAAGTTTGTTGTATTACAGTACAATCAACAGATACGCACAGTGATAACAAGCAAACGAGTTGGCGAGGATATCAAACCACCCCTTTCGATTATCATTATTATTATCTCCGCTCTCTGCGAGTTGCAACTGTTTTAAATTATTCGTATACTTCGTTTAGCAAGATTCTTCGGGGTTTTTAAACAAGCAGCGGACACTTGCGTCAGGCCGTTTTATTCAGGAACTGAACGTGCTGGCAGAGAGCGGAAAGACACTTTTCACGGCGTAAACTTGTGTCAATTATTTTCATATCTGATATAAAAGGCAATTATTGTGATAAGCAACGTGGAAATCATCTTGTACCTGATAATTAGAGCGTTTCGTTCTAGAATTTTCAGGTACCATAATTGCAATGATTTAATGTTTTCTAATTAATAGAACCTTCAAAGTATCATGTTGATATGATAATAACAGATTTTCATTGGTGAAATTCAGGGGTGGCCAAGCGAAGAGTATAGCGGTACTAATAGTTAGAATAGATAGATAGATAGATAGATAGTTAGATAATAGTAGTGATAGATGTAAGGATAGTAGAATGATAGTAACAGTACGTAGTAATGATAGTGATTAATACAGTCATTTGTCATAGATGGTCACAGTGAATGATAGATGTGATAGCAGTATAGTTAATAGTCACAGTGATAGTATAGCCTTTTATTAAAGATTATAGTATAGTAAGAATGAGGAAGAGAGAGAGAGAGAGAGAGAGAGAGAGAGATGAGAAAGACAGAGAAAGAGATAGGCAGCTAGATAAGCATTGATAATCAGGCTGCAGATTTGAAAGACGAAACTCAGCATTTTTCTCAACTACTTCTACCGAAAGTGTCAAAGGATATCTCTAGAAATTTTTACTTAAACCTGTTATTATTAGTTCAATCCAAATTAATTGGATTGACTTTTGAACTTATCATTATAACTTGACTCGTCAGAAATTCAATTTAGGAAAAGCGTCTACGTTAATGATAACAATTCCAAGTAAAAATTTCATGACACCTTTGGTAAAAATACATTAGCAATAATTACTCTCCATCCTCTGCGCGTATTTGAACCACGTATAAAACCTGCAGACTGATTAAAATTGACCGGAGAGATGAAATGAGTTGGAAGGGGAGAACTGCAGCGCGGAAACAAGAAAAAGAGGAAAAGTGATCGGCGAGCTGAAGAAAAAATGACAGAGAAGAAAAACAAAATTCCAAGTCTCTCACTTTAGTTTTATGAAAAAACAAAGATCACGCTTTTACAGAAAATAAAAATTGTGTCCTCACGCAGTGTGTGTGCGAGTGTGTGTCCGTGTGTACGTGTGTGTGTTTCGCGTGTGTAAAAAAACGACGGTTATCTCTATCGATCGTTACGCAGGATGACTTAATCCCGTGTCCACTTCTCTTGTCCGCTCGTTTAAAAACTAACCTCGTGCGTCGCATAAACGGCAATACAGTCTAACAGTTAGAGAAATTTAAAATTATTATAAAAAATAGAACAAAAAAAAAGGGGAAGGGGCATAATTAATGATAATAGTAGTAGTATAATAGTATAGTAGTAGTAGTAGTAGTAGTAGTAATGGTGGTAGTAGTAATAATAGTAAAGTAGCATAGTAAATAGTGGAGGAATACGAACTAGAGAATAAATTGAATGACAATGTTAAAGAGATTACAAATGAGTAATTATATAGCGCTAGTGGGATTAATAATAATAACTCGTAGATAATAGTAGTAATAGTAGATAAAAAAAAAATGAACGCGATTAAAGAAAGGGTGATTAATTAATTAATAATAATTAATAGTAAACGATCAATGCCATTGATTCTGTGTTTCTGTGTGTGTGATTAAAAAAATATGCTAAATAGGATTTTCATTCTTAAAAAACATGTTGAACGTCAGAGGATTAAGAAACGAATATATATATATATATATGTATATATATATACTATGTATGTATAATATTAATTAGTAATTACGTTTAGAGGCGACGTGAACGCAACGCAATAATACCGGAAGTCAACGAACCTAGAAATAATACAATCCCTCCTTATCAAGGGATTCTGAGGTGGTTCATATCGTTGAAAGACGTACAGGTAACCCGGAACATTTCGATCGTCTCAAATGTAAATCCTTTCCCTTTGCTCTCGAAGATCAATTCGTCAATTCAAATACTTCTGTGGTCTTACACAAAATACTTCGTCTCCTATTATCACTCTTATCACTGACCTCAAGATTCAGATGTTAATCTCCACGAAAGGGAAAGGATCGTCAATTTTCTCCGGGTGTCCTGGATCAAAGAATACTTTCTCGGGGGGGTAGTAGTAGTTGTGGGTGCGGGGGTGGCTCCGTTCGACAATCGAGGTATAAAAATCGTTAAATAGTAAATCGTGTATAATTATAATAATAAACTCGTGCCGGAAACGAGACACGTGGAAGAGCGATTCTTGAATAAAATCGTTTCACCATTACTTTTTTTTTTTTTTTCTTTTGTGTGTTTTGTCTCTCACCTCACCGCTTAACCGTATGGGCGTGTGCGCATCTGTGTGGGTGGTCTGTGTGTGTCTTGTCTGTGTTTGAAACCCGTGTGCGTGCCGTGTGTCGATATTTATATATATTAATATATGTATGTAAATGCGAATAAACGTGCGAGCGCGAAATGCCTTCCCGTTTGGTCGTCGAATCACTCGCGGGGGTGTCACGAATCATTTCTTCTCTTTTTTCTTTTATTACGATTGATATTCACGTTTAATGCCTCTAAGTCCGACTTCTTTTTACCAAGGCCCTCGAATAGAAAATGATTGTCTGAGTTCTCCTCCTTCCCGGGGTTCGCTCGGTAATGGAAAATCTCTGTCCTCGATTAAGAAGATCGATAAAAAATCTAGCCCTGTCCGAGGCTCAGGTTGAACGAATAAAAACTGATAGGAATGATTCGACGACCGGCTGTTTGAAAAATAATTTCGTTTGAAAGCTAATCGTACGCCTCGTCCCTAAATCATCTCAATTGTCCTCGACCCTAAAACGAGAGAAACATCTTCTGCTACGGATACAGTCTCTCAGGACTCGCGTGTTCTTCTTCTTTTTTTTTTTTTAATAACACCCTCGCGCGATAAATCCATCGACTACTAGATATATATTTATGTACTTATATATTTGTATATACTCGTGTATATTTACTTTACTTACTTAGTTCTCTCGTGTACAAAAAGCAAAAATTGATTTGTCTCGCGAGCTTGATTGTGACTTGCAACGCAATTCCTGGCCCACGATTCCTATGTCCCATTGCTTCAACGGTCCATCCAGTCTTTTTTACAAACGAAACTAAACCCCGTCGTTATCGATTTAAAAAAATCAGGCAAATCAAGTCTAATCTCCCCTTGTCCTAAACGTCACCTCGAACTAATCCTGGCGATCCCTTCTGTCCGCGTTTCGCGTAGCTCCCAGGACAACGGTGAGAGACACGAAGAAGAATAAGTTGATAAACGAATGGAATCCAGGGCAGAAGCGAGAACCTCTGAGTATCAAGAGAACAGCAAGAAGGAAGATTCGAGTTGAAAAATGAAGAAGAAATAGACCCGAAACAGTATTCCCAGCATCCTCAAGACAGCTATCATCGTCATCGTCCAAAAAATGTCTCCCTTCCTCAAGAATATCATCAAGTATCTTTTTGTCTTTAATTACAGAGAGTCGAGTGATTGTCGAGTTCAACTATACGTTATAGTACTCGTTAATTAAGAACTGTAGGCTTAATTAGAAAGAGGGGAAAGTGGTAGTGGTGGTGTAT
>SHCU01000203.1:157053-172142 GCA_004307685.1 Ceratina australensis | reverse complement strand
TTGATATCGTTAAACTTTTAATCCTTTCAATGAAGCGGCTGAATGGAATTCCAGGGGAAACGAGTATATTCGCACTTCAAGCCAGTTATGCGTTTAATGCTCGTAATTTAATTTCTTCCCTTTTGTTTCGCGCATTACCCGGCAACCATCCTTAGTTGAACCTCGAGCTCCGTTTACAATATTTATAATGCACGATACTCGCTAGAATAATTGTGTTTAAAACAGCGTACATTCATCTGGAACTGGAATTACGGTAACTAATGCTCCGCGTAAACCGAGAGTCCGTATCCTTACCGTATTTCGTCGTTGCTATTACGCGAAAAATGGTAATATGAATCAGCACAAAAAAGATTGGTATTTATTTGAAAAAACTTTTCATGATTAACAAACTCGTTTTCTTTTTAAATAAAAGAGAAACCGCGTGAGCAGGTGCGGCCAACGTTACACGAGGCACCGTATGGTCCTGCAGTTGACGAAGGCAAAAGAGTAAAGAGAACGAGAGAGAGGGAACGAGACGTAGGATCGCGGGAAAGAGTGCGGAACGAAGTTCTCAAGTAGTAACAGCCAGGCTGTGGTCAGACGCAGCTGCAGGACGAACGGAGACAGTGGAATACCGCATTGTTCCGCGGGAAAACAAAAGATCAGGCTCAGGCTCATGGCCAGACGATTATTCGCCGTTTAGCAGGGCGAAAAAAGGGCGGCGAGGGACACTCGACGGGTACGAAAAAGAAACCAGCTAGGAGAATAAAGCAAACGCGGCCGGGCAGCGGGACAAAGGGCGTTAAAAGGAAAAACGGGCCGTTCGTGGGTGGAGCGAAGGAAGGTAGGTAGGTAGGTAGGCGGACGGAGGGAACAGCAAAAACTATTAACGCGAGAAAAGAACCGGCGGGGGCGGTCGACACGGTTAATTAATAATGTATCCTGATAACGTCCGCGGAGTTTAATAATATGGAAAGTCGATGCAACGGCTGATAAAATTTATCTCGCGAAATTTATTCTAATATCGAAGTCAGTAGGCGAGGGAATTTCGTGATTTAATATTATCCCCCCGGAGTAATTAATTGATCGCTTCAAGGATATTAAAGATTGCGGCGGGTTTGAAGAGAATTTTTGCTCGAACCCTCGTGCTCGCGGCTTGTACGCGGGGCTACACGGGGGTTACACGTAACTCTTTACTACTGATTACATCGTTCGCGTTATAAAGATTTCATTAAAAGGCTAACTCGAAGTTACGCGATACTACTACCCGCGTTTCTCTCCTTTTGAGCAAGCTTTATAACCCTGTAACGTGTTACGCGTTTGCCTGTATAATGTGGGACCGAGTTTAACGGAGTCAATAAATGCGAGCGAGCGTGACGCTCTTTTCCAACATTTCCAGTCGCACTCTTTACAAAAGGTGCCTCGATACGTTCAACGGTGCAGCGTCTTTTGTGTAGATTCTGCGACAAAGTTCAGCCTTGGCGCCGTGCCACTGCGCCTCCTTGGACTGTCTTTGTACGTCGGGAAGCTTGTCGGAATAATGTTCCTGACCCTTCTACCCCCCTCGCTGCCACTCATCCTATTCCCCGGGTACGCGCGATTTACGACGTGTTAAAAAAGTTACGGTAAATGAAGTTCTTTTAGCGTTCCTGGGAACCCGAAGATTAGACTGGAGGCGCGACGAAGATAGGCATGTCGCAGATTCACCGAGGAAACTCGTAAAAATGTGTTGACCGCACGATTACGCGATGAAATATTTAAAAGTCCTCAAGGTATCTATACGATAAGAAACGTCGTACGTTTCTGATACAACTACGCTTGGAGGTTAGCCCTGCCCGAAACTAGGATATCCATTCGTTGAGAAGCGAAGTTACGTCACAACGTAACCCATAATTGTCGACAGTGACCAATTCGAATTTACAGGCAGCCGAACCAAATGGAAGGTTGCTAAACACTCCGGCAAGTCGAAACGGTCGCGTTGTCGGTTCATTATGCGAATTACGATCGTAAACCGGCCGAGTTACGGCCTCCGCAATAGCGAGACAGTCAAAATTCCTTTATCCGGTCGCGTTCGGCGAGCCTCGATATCGTCCCGAAATGAACATCGCCACCGGTAAATGGCCCGGGCCAGGGCGAGTAAAATTCGCTCGGCTGAAATTCACGGAGCCACGATTCGAAACGCGGCGGGGGGTCGTTTGCGTCCCGAACCCTCTTCCGGGGATCTTGGCAACCCAAGCCCCCGGCCGTTGGGTGGCTGCGAGGGGATCGCGAGAACCTCTGGCTTTATTATATTTAGCGAGTGCAAACAGTCGTTGCTGCAATCTACGAAGCCAGCGTAGTAGAGCAAGCAGGTAATGCTGCTTCCAAAGTGACTCTATTATTGCAGTCGAATATATTATACAAACATGGCCGCCGTCGGTTAAACCCCCTTACCGGTTCCCAGCTTCAACCCTCGTCCCCCTTCCGTAGGTGCCGTGCCTCTCCGCCCCCGCGGCAATCTCGCCCCCTTACGTCGCGACGCAGCTCGCGCGTCCTCCTGCCTTCCCCTCTCACCCCCCCTCGTCCTCTCTCACGGCTTTATGCATTAGTGATGAAGTGCTTCCTAACCTGAAATTGTCTTTCTCACCGGGACAAGCGCCGGCACGCCCGCCGGTCTCTACGAGGAACGAGCGGTGTGCTCTCCCTCTCGGATCTTTTCTCCTTCTTGGCTATTTTCAGCCGCTCGCCGAGAATTATTCAACGAGATGTTTTAATATTCAGCCACGCTCGAAGCTGACTTTTACATCGGCAACCTCGTTCCAGGCGGCACGGGACGGCAAGCGGAACGCGGGACGAAATAGTTCGGGCGATAAGGGCGGGACGGAAGGGGTGGCGGGGCGGGAGTACCGATGTTCTTGATAACGAGGGGAGTTGATATTGCTAATTTTGTTAGAGGTGCCGGACGCGGTTAAATTTTAATTAAGTCGTGGAAACGGTTGCCCGAACGGATACAGGTACGTATGCATCGAGGGATGTTTGCGATACGCTTCTGGAAACTCGATTCTGGTACTCGATTTTAGCCTTTTGCACACGGGGCAAAAATTCTCTCTGCAAAAATTCGATGAATTTCTTACAGGTAAAATGATTTCATATAAATTAATTTATATGACTTTTGCATTTATTTTTTTATATCTCGAGAGAGTAATCTCAATCCTTTCGACTCTTCCTGCCTTTTCACTAGCTGCTTAATCCTCGCATTGATATACCTTTTACTAAGACCGTAATATCTCTTTTGTCCTAATGCTTTTCTACTGCTGTACGTTGCAAATCCTCTTTGGAGGTTTCGACTATAAAATTAAATAAACATGCTCCGTGAGACAATAAAAAATAGAATAGATTATTCGTCGCGTTAAGCACGAGAACTTACAAATTTAGATCGAAAGAGATCCGCGAGTCGCAAGACGCTATATATCTCGCCGGAAGGGACGAGCGAAGTAATCGAGCAGTCGCGAATCGAGTACAGATCCATCAAGAAGCTTGGGAAGGAAATTATTATTTTTAATATCGGAAGCCGAAACGGCTCGGGCTCGAGGACTCGCCGAGAACGACATTACGGGAAAGAAACGGGCGAGTCCGGGATCGGCTCGCTTTCGGGGATGAAATTAATTTCAGAAAAAGAAAACAGCTGATATCGATTCATTTGAATATCCAACTCTCGGGCCGGGCTTAGACCGCATAAAGGTTCGGCTCCGATATCCGCGGGATATCGATAATACCCTTTCAGACGAATAATTTTATTTCTGCCTGGCAGAATATATTAGTTCTTTCGGATTCGTGGTTCCGTAACTTATATCTCATCCCGTGTTTGAGCTTCCCTATTCCATTCTAGATTCTCTCTTCAAACGAGAGCAACCGCCCAGCTCTCGCCGTAAAGGAAACTTTTACGAGGCATGCACTGTAAGAATCTTTTGTATTAAATTTTATGCACATACCCGCCTCGCACGTGGATACGCGGTGCATCTAATCGTGTCTGCGGATCAACGGCAAAAGATATACACCTCTAAACCGAAACAAATCGTAACGACCAGACGAGATAAAGGAAGTTCGAAGTTTTAAAAGATTCACTAAGTCGTAAATACCGTTTAAATATAAACGGTATACGGTTCTAAGGTAAGATTCCAATGACGAAGGAAAACATAACTCGCAGTTCGCATTCTCCGGGTAAGGAAGGAAACACGTATTATAAAGTAGTGCGTAGTAATAAATTTTTTTGTTTTTAGTTTTAAGTTCAGTTTTATGTATTTTCGTGTAATAAATAAAACATGAGGAGAATATGGGGGCTGCTTGTACGGCCAAATCGGTCTTTCAAATTTTTTTGCTTTTATTCCGAAAAGATCGTCAATCCCTCGATAAATTCGTGGTACAGAGTTAATGTCTTGCTTCGCATCGTGCTTGCCCGAAGGTGCAACCATGAAATTGAGCCGGGCGATCGATGATAGTGAATAATTCTGACTATTGCCTTTGGGAAATTGGCTTCTTCAGCGAGATATCTTCCCTCGGTCGATTACCGATATCATTTTCTTTAATCACAGAATACATAATATTAGGTACACGCGTACACATTGCTCTTGAAAAATCGAACGCGTAAAAAAGCAGTCAAATATAAAAGCGTATTACGGTTGTAATTTCGTATTTAAATAAGCTTGAATGTTCGTAAAATTTTTACGGCAAATGGACTCTGTTAATAGACGATTTATTGATTATATATATTTTTCTTCTTTTTCAACTCAAACCTAAAATGCAACGGAATTAACGCAGGACGATATTGTGTAATAAAATTTTATATTTGTCCATTTTAGATTATGCGTGTTTCATTTAAAAATGTCTTTGTGCACGTGAAAATTTACCGCTGAATCACATGAAATGAATTAATCACGCATGGCAAATGAACGCGAGAGAACGTATCGCGAAAAGACCGATGAATATGAATTAAATAAGGTCTCGACGAATTATTATAAATGAAATAGAAATTTTCGTTGCGGGGTATTAATTCTGTTCCATATGGATACAGCCATTCCATATGGGTATAATTCCTAAAGGACTGTTTTCATTTAATATAATCAGATGCTCTGATGCGATTTCATTTCGGATCGACAAGTATGAAAATGGAATCACAGCTTGACATACGAACCAGTATGTACTAACGTGTCATGTGAAGTACCGATTTACCAAAAAACTATACCGAATATTATTTTTCAAACATGGAAAAGGTACGCAAATTAATTTTTCGTTAGACCAAATAATTAAAGATGGAAAATATATATTTACTAAACTGAAATGCCTGGAATACTAATACTATATATGAACCATTTATTTTGAAAATGGCCTAAGTCAATTTAATTTGATAATTAAAAAATAGTACAAGATATTCCAATCAAGCAAGTTGTCCGTTTAATTATTTCGTTAGTCGTCGGTACGTTTGTGCGTCGAAATATAATCGAGATTTTTCCCCGTCGCTTGGTCGGCAAATTTTTCCTCTACGAAGAACCCGATTTCCCTTTCAAATGGCCGCGCGTGTCCTATACCGTGGCTCGCGTATTATTTGGCCACGTGAATGGATGAAAATTGCCAAAAATAGCCGGAAACGGATGTGCAGGCGTGGCTCCCGTTCGACGCGAGCACCGCGTTCGCGCGCGCGCGAGAGAGAGAGAGAGAAAGGGAGATGCGCGAGCGAAAAGGAGCGAAAACGTACGATCGCAATAGTTCCATTACGGCGTTTTCGAAGGCATTGCCGTCGCAAATTATCCCGACTATACAATGCTAGGATGTGTACCCAATGACACTGCATTCTTTCCATCGTGGCAGCGATATTGAAAAATTGTCATGTATTGCGCTCTACTAAATGCCAATACCAATAGCCACGAGCGGATGAATTGTTCTGATCAAGAAGGCTACCATAAATGGAAGTCTTCTGGGTCGAATGCTTTCGCTATTCGAGAGCAAGCTCTTTTCCTTTAATTAAAAAAAAAAAAAAATCGATACTATGTAAAAGCTTTTCTAGCTAACGATTCGATTCGATTTAATTTTGTATATTACTAATGGTCACAGCAAAGTATGATATAAATAATATTCAAATAATAATGTCCGCGAAATGGTAAAATTATTCACTGTGAAACTTCTGGTTTAAGCCTTACTTTTCGTGTCGCGAGAGCATAATATTATCAAGTAGTATGCAAATTAATTTCAGATAATCGACATAAGCGAGCTCCCTGAACGGAACACGGGAACGAGGAAGTTGAAGAATAAATCGTCAGTTCCCGCATCCAGTTACCGCGTATGTGTGCGCGTGTGTAATGATACTTGATCCGCGGCGGTGCTCGACAGGACCGGCCGGGATGAGGTGAAAACTTTTTAAATAATTACAGGGAATCGCGTCGTAGGGTCCGACCGGAAGTAGGGGGACCGGCGAGGGTCAGGGGTTGCAATTGAGTCGGATAGTGCGGCGGTGTGCTCCGCCACCATCTCCACCCCGTTTTCCCTTACACATCCGTTGCTCCCCCGACCGAACTCTCCGCACTCCGGGCTGCGGGCATTAATGGGAAAAGTTTGCTTTTATCTTTTAAACGGCCGGCAACACTACTAATTTCTAACTTCAAGCGTTACTTGTACCTACTCGGACGATTTCGAGTAGGTACAACCCCGACCCGATGTGGGCTGCGACTGGGTACCTCCTCGGTCTGCCACCTCGTAATGTCGCCCGCTGACTATTTCCCTGGCAGATAGAGAATCGTCGTAATTTGTTCTTTGCTCGGGAGATATATAAAGAAAGTGGAAAGAAGATATCGCTTGGGCGCGACGCGATGCGCCGGCCTCTCTGATTCTCGTTTTCTCTCTTGTACCCGTTCTCCGCCGGCTATCTTGGGGGATCGGTGCCTGTTTAAGATACGGCGACCGCGATCCGAGGTACGGGCGACTTCGTGGGCGTTTCCACGGGTTCCGAGTTTGTCCGGGTTTTGTTCTTGTAATGGTCCCGTTTATTCGTTTTTAACGAGGAAAAGGATTTGAAATTTTAATTAGTACATCACGACTGGGCGTTACCTACACTAGGGAAACGTGTTAATTAAAAAATTCCTTTCGGCGTACACATGTATGAAATTCCGGAACAAAGTTCGTTAGATCCGCAGGACTATATTACTAATAGCGATTTATTTGTTGCATTTAATAAAGATCTTTTTATATCGTTAAACGAATGGCAAAGATTATGAAACGCGTTACGAAACAACATATTAATTCGTTTTTCTCTGGATGCGAGGTTTCATCTTATCAGGATTTTAAGTAATAAAACTAACTGGAAAATCCGGGTCATCCAGAGATTTGTTCGTTCCAGATTCGGCTATTCGTTTAGGCGGCGCGTGAAAGTTAACGAGTGGCGACCGCGCGCTGCCTGATTTATAATCGTTATCATCCAGGGCGATCCCGACGATAACAAGGAAAGCCGAGGGCTCGACGTTAAGTCCTTAAGTCTCAGCCTGACCGGCTTAAAAGTGTCACGGTTCGTTGCCCCGTTAGGATTCCCATCCTCGAATGGGTCGCTACCACGGGGTGGGGCAGAGGAGGGAGGAACGAAAAACGGTCGAAGAAGGCGGGCACGATTCCTTGGGACGCTATTAAGCTGATTTCACGTCGCATTTAAAATAAGCCGTGAGAACGGCCACGAAGGGGCAACGCCATCCGCGGCAATTACGAAGAAGATCGTTGCCTGTTGTACAGTTTCGAGATACGCGTTAATTAATCCTCCCGCGTGGGATGGCCGAGAGAGCGAGGAAGATGGACAGTCCAAGGTCGGGGGATAGGGGCGGTTGCCCATAACGAAAATGGGCGAAGCGGAGCAGGGTGGAAATGTAAGAGATCATTCTTTTCGAAGACGAGTACGGACTCACACGCGTTCATTGCTCTCTTCGGCATTGATTAATCGATACAATTTGCCAGGGGGGGTTTGTCCCTGATTATGGTGAGATCTACAGGTACGGAGTGCGGGGTTCAGGATTATAATTGATATTAAAATTAAATCATTGTGCAAAACGGACTGTCAGATCGTGAAATTGATCGAAGATGTTTCATACACAAAGATGTTTCATGGAGGAGCTCGCGGGTGTGTGGCCATCGCAATCGTTAAAGCGAGTATAACGTGATTATTCTCTCGAGCAAACCATTTTGTGTCAAAACTCTCATTTAATTGTCACGACCATTAAGTTCCGGGAGATACTTCAAGACTAATCTGTCTTACAACTCGCACGAACGGATGGCGAAGTTTAATGAAAGACGCTTAAATCCACGGCCGGTTAGGGAAGACGGCACGAGGCGGTCGTAAAAGTTACAAGGACCGAAGGAGACGGAACGATGGTACGAGTTGAAAATAACGCGCTCTCCTCCCTCGGAGCGGACCAAAAAAAGCTCTCGAAATTTGTTCGAACTTTTCTGATCCTCCGTAACGAGAAGTTCTCCTTAACGCGACAATTAGTTTCGAGTGCCATTAAACCCGGTAAGAAATGAAGCCGGCGAGTGGAACGTTGAAGACCTTGGAACAGCTCGTTGTTTCCCGACAAAAAAAAAACACGATTGTTCGACCGTGTGATCCGCGAGATCGGTATAGATAACGTCGTTACGATAGATGAGAGACTCGGTAAAAATTGCCACGATGCAATTTCATTGATACGTATCGCCGCTGTACTACAGCGAGTAAACTGTAATTAGGCTGCTCCCCAGGTTCATCGTACAACGCTGTTAATCCGAGTGGAAGGCAGCACGATTGGTCGGCCGTTTTGTGTCGCGGTGAGTCGGCCGGATAAAGCTGTCCAGAAGTAGTTTAAGCTGTTCCCGGACGTAACAACATCTGGACCCATTAAGGCCGAGATAGAGGCTGTTACGGGGTAACAAGCTTCTCGCTTCCTGGCTCGGCTGCTTACTTGACCCCTGGTTTGTAACGATCATCGGGGCATATTGGTCTTACGAATTAAAACGCGTACCGATCCTCGTGCGATACGCGTCGCGGAGAAAAAACAAAAAAACGTAGATGTACGGTTCGTTACTACCGCTTTCACATGTTGCAACCGGTAAATCAGCAATTTCCAAGGGGCTAATCAATTCGTTTTACGCCGCTGCTCGTCCTTTACATGTACAGGGCATTTTTCGGTGTTTTTCTACCGGCATGCAAATTCAACGATGAAGAAGAGGAAAAGATACAGCAGCGACTCGCGACTTAATGCGCATTAACATACGTAAGACCAGGACGGTCCCTATTATAAAGTCTAATACGGAAAGCGAGCCGGCGCGTGCCGCGACTCATGAAAGCGACTTACGCCACGAGGCTCGTGCCGGTTCAGAATTATTCCTCGAAGAAGACTCGGGAGGGATGGTGGGAATACGTTGCCTCGAGGGCCGACGGCGGCATCCCGCTACTACGCGAGACAGAGGACCACCATCAGGGTCTTGTTCCATTGTAAACAGAACCGGCGAACCTCTGTACGGCCTCCATTATTGCAGACGTTCTCGGAATTCCGTTCGAGGTAATTCTCGACTGTGTCGCGAAAGTAACCGTGATTCTGAATTCAATATCGTCGCGCGATGAATTTCATTACGGCATACCTGTCCCATTTTCATCGCTACTCGCTCTACCGCGAGCCAGAAATAAAGCGGCCTTTCTTTCTGGAGTTTCATTTTACCGTCGGGTCTCCTTCGTCGGCGCGCGAGGTCTTGCCTCTCGTATCTACACACGCGCAATATACACACGAGCACCGCTCATCGGCAAACAGCATACAGCCGAAGTACAAACACCGAACAAACGATTAAAGACCGACCGCCTTTACCCTTCCGGTCCGCTACCGGGGAACAGTTAATCATCGGACAAGTAGACGGACCTCGTTTAGACTGCACGCCCGAATGGCACCGGCAAAAAGAGAGTTTCGTCCTCGCCCTCGAACACCGGAGGAACTCGGCCAAGAGAGCGCGATAACGCTCCAGAGGATAAGTCGATGGGATACGAAGTGCTCTTGTGTTCTTGCCTTTCGACTCGCAATTTGAACAGCTTCAATTAATTCCCTCGACCGTACGAGGGCTCGTCAAGATTCAACGCGAAGAGATCTCTAGTGGCCACGTAATTTGGTCGGGCGGACCGGTTCTATGGAGATAGCCCGGGTCTGCCGCGGCGCGATGTATGATCGCGCGGCCGGTTGGCGCGTAATAAATCTTGCCGCGTTAGTATCCGAATGGGGTAGGTGGAACGTCGGATAAATCCCGGGATCGGAACGGGGAAGTGGGAACGGAGAAATAGAAAGGAAGGAACCGCCGCCGCGGTGGTTGCGAGGGACGGAGTTAAACTCCGCAAAAAACGAAGGTTAACCTTTTGTCTACGGTCCGGCACGGTGTTCCTTTGTCCGAGTTGAGCACTCTGTCGCGACACCCTGTTTTTGTCAATGCCGCAGACTACCCCCCGACCGATCCCACCCCCTTCCGACTCGCGTTCCTGCCGGAGTCGGAGTAGCCCCGGTTCGACCCCCTTCATCCTTTCGATTCTATCCCCGTCAACCCTCTGAAATACCTTGCCACCACCACCACCGTGATCCCCTTTTGCGAGAACTCGCGTCTAGACACCGGCAGGGCTCAGCGCGCCTCCCTCGCTCCTCCCCCGCCGCCGTCCCTTCTAACCGGCCCCTTCCGTTGGAAAGTTAAATCCTAGGTCTCTGTAAAAGCCACCTTCTCTTTGCTTCGCTCGCTGGCCCGTTTCTCTGGCTTTGCCCCGCGCGTAGATTGCGCCGGGAGACACATGCAAAGGCTTGAAATATTCTGACCGATCCCCCGTGAAACATGGCCCGTACCCACGGGCATGGTAGCACGAACTACGCCGATCCTTTTCATACCCTTTGCCGATTCCAATTCCACTTTCCGCGGCTACCGAATTTCTTTTTTTATACATCTCCCGCGCGCGAGGAATAATTCACAAAGTTAATTTCGATCCCCGACTCGGTTAACTATTAATCACGTGATCATATGGTTGATTCGCTTTCAGTTTGTTCGAACACGAGGATTAAACGTGAAAATTAAATTAAGCCTCTTTGAGCGCGTTAACGTCGCATAGAAAATGAGCAGCGGACCGCTCAAGTTCAAATATTTATATGCACCGTATTTAATATCGGTGCAAAGTCGCGAGCTACACCGTATCGCGCTGTTCGTTTTCTAATGTCAATTCGATCCTCGGGTCGTCGCTAAAGGCCAATCACGGGTACCGTTACATCGACAAGTTCGTCGATGACCGAGAAATATTGGAAAGCTTCCGTTGCAGCTGTTCAACGAGCCCGGCCGTACTCGAGTGCAATTCTCTATTAATCATGCCACGGTGAACGCGAACGCTCGCAACTAGTTCCGCCGCGAGGGTCACGCTGAATTTGCACTCGGCTATCGACTTTATATAGAATTGCGCTCGCCTTTTAATACTTTCCAGGGTGGGGGCTCGTGATAACGTCCCGTTCGCGTTGAATTATGCGATTATCGGTCGTTACGAAGACGGAAGAGCTATTGCCCGCTCACCCCGTCCCTCTTCCTTTCGTTTAGACGGGTTCGCTCTGGTCAGAGGACTCGCGGGATGAAAAAAGAACCGAAAAGCCGCAACATGTCGAGATAAAAAAAAGCAACTAAGTTCAAAGCGAAGGGGGGAAAAAACAGATAAAAAATAGAACGATCCGCGGCGGTGAAATACTGGCCAGAAAACCGAACGGTCTTCATAAATCCTGCGCGTAAATCAGTCTTTATGGAGTTCTCCCCTGGGCGTTGGAAGCTATTTGGAGCGTGTACGTATGTATATGTAACAATGTGGCCGCACATGGACCCGAGTGTCGCGCGACGCGACGATGCGACGGGGGGCTGGTAAGCGCGTTTCACACCTGTGCGCGACCCGACATCGCGGTGCATCTCGCGCGAAACGGCGTCGCCGCCGTGCCGTCTTCTGGCCGCGAGTTAATCGAGGGTGCCGGCAATGTCGTTAGAAGTTAACGTGACGATCCCTAGGATGCGACTGACTCGCCTTTTTTCCTTCTACCCTGCCTCGACTCGGTCATTCTTTTTTAGCACTACCAGTTGTTTGGAATTCTACTGCTGAGAGTAGCGCGGAGATGTTCTTAGGGATTGCATGGATTGAGGCACTTTCTCAGGGCAATCTCCGGCTTATTTCCCTCGAAACGTGTGCATGATGGTTAGGAACTGTTGGAACGTGAGATGTTTGAACCGGAATTTTTACCGCTGACATTTTCTAAAAGTTTCCAATTGCCCGTACGAATGCGAAGGGGGTCGGGCGCGTATAAATAATTCAATGGGGTCGTTCGCGTGGGAAACGCGCGGGGGTTATAAAAATTTGAGTATAAATAACTCGCAACGTAAAGTAATTCATGCGACGGACAATTCTGTCCGAGGAAAGGAGCGTAACCTGATTCCGTACGGACAGTTTAGATCACGGCCGTACGTCATATCAGACGATAAATATTTCTCTCAACATTACATCTCCAAAAGCAGGGATATCTATCGATCACGGATATCGTGGCGTGATTTATCATCGATTAAACCGACGTAATGTACCATTGTTACTGAAACGTGCAGCCAGATAGGTACGTACATATATGAGGTCATACATATCAGGATGACCGAGAGATCCCGGTATTGAGTCGCAATCAACCGTGCAGCTACAAACTGGATGTAGGTGGGCAAGCCAAAACGAACTATAGGTAACACGCGCGTATCGTCATTACCATCAGGAATTCGATTCCCGCTTCTCCACCGACAATCCGAGGATTGCACGCGTTATGCTATAGTCGTCGACGGTAATTCGTGTTCGAACTTAAAGACAGTTTCGTGAAATACCAATGACAGATCTTTGTACAATGAAATTCCACTCAAATATAAAAATCTTACTTTTTTTTAAATTCAAAGGTAGGCACGTTTCTTGCTAAACTTTCCGTCGGGCTGCTACCGCGCTCCTCGATATACATATAAATACATTTACGTGAAAAATCTATACGTAAAATCTCGACGAGTTTAGCTTTAAAAATTGCTCGGATTCTCAATCTTTCCAGCATTCTCGATCTTTGAGAAACATGTGATTCAAAACAGGCAACTGACACTACTTTCTGTACGCATCGTCCGAATGCGAGCACGTATGCGTAGTAACGTCACACGGCTGCACCGTGGAACCAGGCGCGGGTTCATGTGCTTGCAAGCTCACGCCACGCCGCGACGGCCTGCGTGCGGTACGTGCGGAGGAACAATATAGGGGAATCGAGTCCGTAAATCTCGGCTGGCCGTCCCTGGAGGACCATGTCTCAGTCACAGCGAGCGATTGCGCTTGTTAAAGGGTTTCGGTTAGGGCATACACCTGTGCACGCACGTGAGCCTCTGTTGGCGTAAGGTTCGCCCGTCTGTCTGAAGCTTGGATCACGTTAATCCGTCTTTGATTCACCGAAACTCGAGGTCATAAAACAACGTTTCGATTAGCCTTACGGAAATTTGTAACAATGATACTTTTATCAAATCGAACGTACAAACGCTCGTTTGTCTACTGTATATAATTCATGAAATTCATGCAGGTTAATGGCAATGGACAATGAAACAATGAAAACACTGCTTTCGTGTAATTGTCCCAAATGCATTGTAAACATTTTCCATATCGTATGTAGAAAGGTATAACTTTATTTATTACGTTGTTCGCCTTTTATAAATTTTAATCAAAACTGTCAACGAATAATGTTGGAAAAGAATTTGATGTTTCGAACGATGATAACTAGGCACGCATTTATAAGCGATCAATTAGACTGCAAATAAAGCAGAATACGATTTTTGTTAATAAAATCATGTCGAATATCACTGATAGAAAAATAATAGAGGACACAGTCAAACACCCTCGATGTTAAACGAATATTTTAATACTTTAACGCTGTATTTAATGCAATCTAGTCACTGCATTCCATGCGTGCATCGATTCCTCAGGTTTTTTTTTTTTTTTTAAATCAATTGAATCGGAATTTTACGGGGGAAAAAATCAGGGGTAGGAAATTAAAAAAGGGCACGAGAAGAATCGGGACAGAACGAGAGAGAGGGAAGTAATAAAAAATAGAATTTGGGGAATCTCGATAAATGGGAGCCAGCGAGACCCGGCGTAGTTGATTAATTCATACCGCCCATTTTCAGTGACTGCCCGTTTCGTGGATACAGAAGCTTTTGTCTCTATTTTTTACCCGGTTCCAACCGGCGTACTGTCATTTTTGTGCCGCTTGATATCGAATCCATTGGCCGTAGATATGAGGTCATCGATTATCGTGTTTCCACCCGGCGGAAGAGGTCATTCTTTTTTCTTTTGTGGCCATCTGTGCGCAGAAACTGCGATAACGTTACCGGAACTAATTTCATACCCTTTTCTCATTCCTCCCTTGGTTTCAGAAGTCACGATTACAAGATATACTCCGCTCAAAGTTATGACCAAACAATTACTCTGAAGTAATTTTTACAGGAAATTAGAAGGCACATATGCGTACAGTAATTACATAAAATTGTAGGCGTATCAAACGTAACACGCTAGATTTCCATTTCGGAAAAATGGTTGGCCTTCATTTTATCCCGTTCTAAATTCGATTTCCGCGATATCGGGATTCAATTTATGACTAATACGATACCTCATTGAGTCCATGCGGAGGAACGAGAAAGACGTGAACTGAATTATTGAACGAGCGGCAGAAATTTGAACCACGCTGTGGAATTAACGGTTCGAGTGAATGGCAGTGCGTAACGGAATCGCACGGCGCGCTATTTTTCGTAGCATTTATCTAATATCGAATTCTCGTTCGCAAATGAATTAATAATAACACCGCGCGATGTCGAGCACGATGAACGGATAAATCGTTTTTGCCCGCCTTAACAGCCAGTGAAATGCAATGTTAATTAATTTCGTCGGAATCGCTTCGCAGTGTATTATTTAAAATAAAATGTCTCCGCGAGTAGAGTATTCGATTTTAAAAACGCGCAAATGTCGATAATCGTTCATCGAGAATGCTCGAAAAGTTGTCTGATATTGGAGGTGAAATTGGAATTAAATT
>SHCU01000203.1:139064-156959 GCA_004307685.1 Ceratina australensis | reverse complement strand
TGTTACGACGTTTCACGGCGGACTCTCTTGCTGCTATCCCGAATTCCTCGAATTGCATACCCGGGCGGGAAATGGAATCGTCACGATCCCGTGTTTATAATATCTTTGATAATCTTCTTTTTTGCGGATAATAATTTTCGTGGGCATGTAACTGCTCGTGACAATGACCAGGAAATGCAAGCGTTACGAACAAAAATCTCGCGCAAACTGCGCCGATAATGTACGTTCGGATAGGTGCGCGCAACAATAGGTGAAACGCGTGGGGTGTTTTGAAAAAGAACCGTTGCATAACGCGTCTGACAGGATGATTTGTATCGCGGGGTTTCATAAAAGTGCGCACCTTTTCAGGGGCCCCGAGAGATAATGATCGGGATCGGGCCGCGAATAAGTGCGATAAATAATATCGGTCGAACAATTACGGCGATACAGATTTATGAAGGGGGAAAGGTGGGAGAGAAAAACGAATCAAGCGAAAATCATTGGGATACTAATCGCGTTCGCGCTAACCGCGAAATTGTTTTGTAAAATCATGCGGAGAGCTCCGGGCGTACATTCGTTACATTCGTTCGAGAGCCACGCTACTTTTGTGAACAATGGAAAAAAGTATCCGGCCGGAATTTATTGCGGCCGCGACACAGCAATAACACTTCGAACTCTGGGAAACTCTGTCGCGCGCAATAAATATTCACAGGAAATTTCCGTTCCCGCGAAACAAAAGGAGATAAAAAAGTGGGTAGGCAGAAAACGTTTGAAAGTAAACGCGTTTCACGGCAATTCACGCAACGACGCAATAATTTCGCGATCCTCCAAACGGCATTACGCCCCGGGTAATTCCGACTATTTATGTCTGACCATTGCCGCGCCTAGACTACTGAAAAATTACCGATCCCGCCGGAGCCGCGGCCCGAGAAAAATAACTTCCAACAGCGGCGCCCCGACCGGCTTGTCAGCGCGATGGCGTGATCGTTCAAATACGAAACGAACGGTGCGATTCGGAAATTCACCGGCGATGCTCCGTGCCGCCCCGCTGTATAATTGAGACGTGATCCAGCTTGAAAGACGCGCGAATCCCTCCTTGTGTCCGTTAAACACCGCGGTGGATAACCCGCTTTTAAATATCGCGTGCCAGCTAATTCACGTTGCCTGGCAAACTATTATAAAGTGATTGCCACGCCGTTTACGGTTCCTTTTTTTCTCCAATTTCGAAGCTAGACGAATACTCTTGATGTTCGACTACGGTTCATTCTAGCACGGTCTACCGTTAGTACTAATTTCCCAGCGCGTGAAAGCTTGTTAATGTTACGTCATGCGGACTTGAACTTCTTCCCGTGCCATTTAGCTCAACGAAATTCGGGTAAATATCGACACGTGCTTAACATTTTGTTGCAATATGAATGTGCAATTAGTAATTTATCAAATGATTTCAGTTTGCCAATATTAATAGACATGCACGATATACAAGACAAGAACTTTTAAGAAAGTTCACAGTCGTAGCAGACGAAGTATGTACTCACCCTCGATAATGGGACGTTGGGGCTTGTAGGACATATCTGGAAAGAGAAAAGGATTAATGCTTAGTATCATTAGTTACAATATGTACATATTGTTAACAATTTTTAATGATGGAAGCACGCTGTAGCGGGGTCTTTGTAACCATGATATGTACCTCTCCATGCGAAAATAATTAACAGTGAAATAATTAATGTGACCCCTTCTCCGCTGGAATAAGATTGTTTTCGAGAAACTTGAAAGAACTTCGCCGCGCTTACAAACTCGCCCGAAGTTGGTAACGTACAATGGTTTTAGATCTTCTTCCCTCAAAGTGTCTTTAACTTCTTCTATAAATTTTTCACCCTCGACCGAAACGAACCTAAAGTTGCGTACTCGCGACTCACAACGAGAAATACTTAATCTCTCTTACATCAACGTAGCCGTATGCATATCTGCGCGTTGCCAACGCGAGAACCCTCAACCTCGAAAAGTAGACCCTCGGGTAACGATCTTGCAAAAAGCTTGAAGCCCAACATTCGTATCAAAGAAGCCGGTAAGTATACGAGGAGCACAACTCCGTTAATTACGTGCGTAACGAATTCACGTGTTGACAAAATCAGAGTGCCTTCCAGCTGTGTGTCTCGTTCGTCCACCGCGGCTCGCAAACTTTCGTCGACTTTGTCGCGGTCTCAGGCAACCGTAATTAACGTTTCAGGACGCGGATCAGCCGACAGCCAAGGCACCCCGAAACAACGAAATTCAACGAAGGAGGGTAGGAAGAGCGACTCGCCTCGGATCGGCACAACACAGACAGACAGGGCAATTTCGAGGAGCAAATAACAGGGAAATTCAGGGTGACCCGTTCGCGCGACATCCTCCCGTTTGCGAGCTGTGCAAGCTTTCTCTCCCTCCGTGAAACTTTTAATTATCCTTTCCAAGCTCCTGTCCTTTAATGAAGACGCTTCGTGTCCGCCGCACAGCCACGCATGACGTTCCAAACAATTAGAAGTTTCCGCGAGTGTCCCGGCGTCTGAACGGTAGATACTTTTTCTATGTACCGGTAATTTGAAGGTGCGAGGATAAGAATGTGTGTTCGAAAGAGATTGACGCCGTGTTTCCAACCAGCAATTACGTTTAATTGCGAGCGAACGTTTGACGACTCGATGCTGCCAGCAATTTGCACCCGTTTAATGAAGTTCTCGCGGAGAATCGTGGAAACAAAACAAATGCAGGTAAATATCTTTTTTTCGAACCGCATCGCGCGGACCCGTTGTCAACGTCACCGCGCGTTACAACTAACGTCGTTCAGCGCGACGTGCACACGATAATTCTCGCCATTAAATATATGTTAAAACGAGGCATTTTTTTTTTAAAACGAGGATCAGCTGAAGCGTGTACGTGTGAGAGCGCGTGCGTTGAACACGGTCAGGCGAGTGGATATATTAACGTGGAAATATCGTTCGCTCGCTGGCCAGTAATTCATCACGCATATGCATTTACGGTAATCCACACTCGTACGCGTCGTGGAAAAAATTGCTCTCGAGAGTCGAACAAATGTATTTTAAATCTGCGACGTTGTACACGCGCAGCCGACGAACAACGAAGAAAATAAGCGGAAACGACGCTCGCGAAAGGAGGGTAATGCAAAAATCAATGAAACCGAAATATCGTTTTTAATTCTATGGAACGCCACGCGCTCCTCTCGTTTCCTCGTTCCGTTCTTTTCCACGCCCGCGATTTCCCTGCCGTGCTCGCGAACGAATTAATAGCGGTAACGGGCATGTAATTATGTCGCGGAGCGATTCATAAGGATCCCGAATGCAATTTCGTCAGGTCGCCGCTGCCGCCGTATCGTCTCATTGCGTTCATTCAATGACCATCGAATTTTATTCGAAAAACAAGCTTCCGCTCGCCTTTCTCCGAGCTGTTTTTTAACTAAACAATTCCGCGCCGCCCGTTTAATAGAATGACTGGCCAGACAAAAAAAAACCTCGGCGTACATTTAAAAAGAATTCACCGGTGTTCGGGTTGTATAAAATTTTGCACGGGTATCAATTTTTCTCTCGTTATACATATAACGCGGCGCGATTGTACACTCGAAACTAGCAATGAAAGTACGCTCGGCGGAATAAGCAATTATGTACTTTCTCGACTTTAACAATCGAGAACAATAACGTTTTATTCGCGCGCTGCCATAACGATGCATGGTAAAATTCGTAGTTAAGCAACTTTTTAATGAAGCCTTTCCCGCGGAATCTGTACCGTTCTTATTGGCGTGCGCATGGTAAATCATTTCGGGAAACTAGAATTAAGGCTGCTTTGTAACCGGAATACAACGGACGGAATGGGACGTGGAAAAAGTGTTTTAGAATTCAGTCTGGATAACAAGTGACAAAAGTAACGTTGCATTCAGATTTGCGCTGGCAAATTTTACTACAATGAAGCTTAATTATACGGCGCGCAGTAGAATAATTCGCGTTTCGAGGCATAAAAGAAATGAGATTCTAGTAAAATAATCCTGGTACTGTCGTGTACTCAAGTGTGAACCTGATACTGAAGTGCCAGTATCTTCAAATTCGGCGAAATACATTTCCCTGTCTCTAGCTGTACACCTTCTAAAATACTTCAGTTTAGACTAAAAATAAATAATCATGTTTTCTCAGTAGCTAATTATTTACCGTGTTTAGAAAATGCTAAAACCCATTCGTAGGAAGATGCCTTCGGGAGCGAAGGACCGTGCACAGGGGCACGCTTTTACTCGGATTCTGTAAGGGTATCGTGCAGTTCGTGCCACGCGGCACTACCAAACCGACGATATGTATGCAACCCGCTTCTATGAGAACTCATACAGGCTGATATCGGGCCGATATTCTCGTTGCTCGTCCCACAGCCACGACTGCGGGTTGACACACATGAGGAACACGTGTTGCCACTCCCACAAACCGACGGATAACGCTATATGCACTACGATCATCGCAACGACGCGAGACCACACCGACGCGAAGTGCGTGCACGAGATTATGTTTAGAAATACACTAACATTTTTCCGCGACAGAAGAGAAAGAAGAAAATCCTTGTACGTGTAGCGTACGGTCTACGGAATATCCAAAGTTACCGAAAAAGTTGATGAAAATAGAAAAGAAAGGAACGAATACTTGGAGTTGCATTTGTTTTGCATTTTAAGCGAGAGTCTTGAAATTTCGTATAAACTTCATATTCTAGGTGATCGCATATATTCGAAAATAAAAGGATTCTGAGTAGAGAACGAGGCCTGATTCCTTATTGTGATATCTGCGTTCGGAGATCATTGTAGTTCGGAGATCATTGTATCTCAACGTATTTTGAAATTTTCCTAACTCTCTACGCGCGACGTCTTAAAGCATTCAAAAGTTACTACATTTTTCGGTGCTTTTGGTTATTTACGACCGTAAATTTGCAAGCCGATGTTAAGACAGAAGTTTTTCTGTGTACTTTCCTTCTGCCTCCACTATAACCTTGGAATTGGTCGTTTAAGAACAAGATAAAAAGAACACAGAATAATCTAAACTGATTATGCCTTCGGTCTGTGTACGAGTTTAGTCGGTAAGAAGCTGGGGAGTATGCTGAACGTGGCAACTCGGAAGACAGGGAAGATAATGGTGTTTCCTTTCGCGCGATACTCACTAGATTCGAACAAAGAAGAGTGTACTTTCATATAGAATTCCCGAAACTGTCATTTCCATTGTAGCGATTGAATCAGCGATAAATCGATGAAATAACGGGAGGGGGGCAAGGGAGGACAGATAAATGGGTGAGCTGAAGGTAGTAATTCGCCGATGGAAAAATTGTTATTCTCGCGGTGCCACCTAAATCGAAAGGATTTACAACTATATGTAAACCGAACGTCTCGTATATCGAAGCTATTTTCGAAGGAAGAATTTCACGCGTCGTGCTCGCAGACACGATATTTCATTCTCCTCTTTTTTGCATTCGACAGCAACGCCCGAGGTGCGCCACGAGAGAGCGAAAGAGCGGCCGCCGGAAATGGTGGTGAAGCACTTTCGATTTTCCGTTTCCTCCGCTCTGTATACTGAGCCGAAGACGAAACACGTATACCGTGTGTTATTTTTTTTTCTTTCCCCTTCCTTCTCCAATAAAACCGCGTCGGGTGGCGCGATGAGAAAAAAAGTTTATCGCAAAAACAAATCACGTCGTAACGAGGACCTACTTTCTTTCCGATGACTCATTTAAAAATTGATATTAAAAATAATCAGCCTTTTGCAGTCGATAGGTGAGTCGTTACGCAAAGTCGTTACTTGTTGTATAAAATCAAATATATATATATAATTAAGGGTTAATTTATACTTTTGTAATAATTTGCTATTTTAGATAACAGTTGAATATTTTTCATTTGAAAATTTGCGCTTACGAGAATTATAGTAAATCCCAAGTAAATAAATGGAGAATATTGTCGTTATATTACATCGGGTTCGATGCTTAGACGCATCAAATTGGTTTGTTAATACAAGGTAAGCCATGCAAACGAGAATTAGTCGTGCACATAGCTATGTTGCTGAGTTGGCTAAACCTAAGGATCACCAAAATCATCCTCATCTCTAATACGAGCTTCTGTCTATATCCTAGCTTAATGCTGTCCGATTAAAATCGCTTGTATCTACTAGATATCTGCAGAGGAGGTTTCATGGTAGCCAACTTCAATCGAGATCAACAGACATCACGTGTGATTACTAATTAACGAACAGCTCAGCTGTACTTGCATGTAGTCCAACTACTGTAGATTAGCAAATGTTTTACGTCGAGTTGTATTATCGTTATAAACATTTAATTGAACTGACAGTTAGTTACAGCGAGTTAATCGATCCAGCGTCGTAAAATGATATTCCATCATTCGATTAAATCGAATTGCCATACGATGACTTGATCGTGCAAACTTTCAAATATGAGGATTTTAAAATCATCAAAAAATAAACAAATTCTATTCGTCTGTTTTTGATAATTTCATTACATGTGTGTTAAATAAAATAAAATCGATCGATGACGACTATAGTCGTCGAGCACAGAGTAAGTGTCGTCGTTAAAAAGATAGGTTTATTTTATAACATTGCTAATTGTATTACTAATATTTATTTATCTATTAAAAATCCTGGATCCTCTCCTTGACGAGTATACTTGTCAAACTCAGTTATTCGTTTTGAACATTGTTCCGTTAGAGGGCTTATGCATAGGCAGCAGCTGGCCAAGAATAATTTGCCCGGAGCTGTAGATTGCGGTAAATGCCGGAGATTAATCATGGACTCGAACAATTCTGAAATAAGTCGAGGAGGAGCGGGGCAAAGCATTCGAAGAAAGGACCGAAAGTCGTCTGGTTACTTCTCGGAAGTTAAGCGACGGCCGGGAGAGTATAGGAGAGAGGCCGTTCGATCGGGGCCACTCGCGTCGGCGATTGATTCTCGCGATATTTTAGCGAAACTTTGGACCGATCGAGCAGCGGCGAAAAATGAAGAAAGTTTCCCACCCGGCTTTCGTGCTCACGTCCTTCGCGACTACCCACGCCCACGCGCGCGATATACTTGCCCCGATTCTTTGTCTAAGTCGCTTCTCACCGCACCCCGTCTCGCCCGCGAATCAGTTTCCCACGTACCGATGCTGGTTATCAAATTGCTCGATCCGATTGAAATCCGATGCGACGAACGAACGGACAGATTGATCGCGTTCGAAATTTTTCAAAACACACATGAACTTGAGCGAAGTAAAGTAAATATTAAATAATACCGATGCCTTTAAATCGTATTTTTAACGCAACATCTTTTAGGAATATACTACTGAAAATATTACGATGTTATCTCGAATATTATTATTTGAAATTTTGCGAACGCAAACGTTTCCCATAATAATTCGAAACAAACTGGAATCTCGCGTCGCGAGCGGAATAGGAAGAATCAAAGCAAATTGCGTGCGCTACGTTAATTTGGGTACAATTCTCGGCGACATCTCTCATGTCAAAGTTCCGTGACAATTGTAAGTCTACATCGCACGGCATTCGTCATCGCCGAGCTTACGTGATTCCCGTCTACGTGGAAATTCCATTAAGTCGTCCGCAATTAACCGTGACAACAATTGACACTGACGATGTTAAGCGCGTGTCACTAATAATCGAGACCGTATCTGATCGACACCGAACTACGCGTTTCGCCATATTACATATTTCTTCACCGTGCAATATGTTCATCTAATAAAATGGAGGAAGTGAAAATGTAGATAGTTCTATTCATCTCCGATTATTTCATTTTTTATAATATGCTCCCTATTGTATTTTAATCAGACGGATCGAATTAATTGCAAATTAAAGAAGTTGGCAACGATCTAAACTTTCGAAGCGGTCAACGAGTAATCACCGCCCGTAACTTCGTACTACGTTCCCAGGCATGGGTAAAGAGAAGAAAAATAAAAAGTAGGTAAAAAGATGTATGCCGGGAACAGTAAACGAGTGTCAACATTGGCTGAAAATTCCAAACTTACGCGAAACTTCCTGCCTACGAGTTTGACCCGTTTAATAAGCCGCGCCTCCTTCCCATCCATCCGGCGCGCAGTTTTTCCGCAGAATTTTTACACAGCAACGGGATAGCAGTTACCGACGCCGAGGAGGAAATGGCGCGGAAACGCCTCTCCGCGAGGGGAGACGCGAGGGGAAAACGAAGGGAAAGAAAGAGCACGAAAGCGCGGCATTTATTAAATTAAACGTCAGCTTCCCTGACAGGGGCTTTTCCAGAGAGTCCTCCTTAGCGACCAACTTCCGTTCCATTTCTTCGCGCGGTAACATGAAAGCTGACAGTGCCGGATCGCCTTTACTAAGTACACGATTTCTGAATGTCCTACCCTTCGTCGCGTATTACACTTTCAACTATATTTAGCCGCTTCAACCAGGTGACTATTCATTATATCCGGTATTGATTAACCCTTTGCGTTCGAGAGCCGATCGAAGGATCATATAATAGATTTAGTATTAAGAGACGCGTCAAATCCGTAATTAAATACTTGAGTTTCCGTATAAACCACAACTAATAGGTCAGTCGCGAGCAAAGTCGCTAAGTGATCCCATAAAACATGTCCATACTCGCAATTACAAAGCACGTCATATGTATACAGCGTACGTTTCGATAAATTACCGTGGACTAAAACCAACAGTTCCATAAATTCCTGCTGTGTAAACACCTCAAGCGTGCGCGTATAAACGATACCCGGGTAATCGGTGGCGAGAAAACGGTTTTGGTCCTGTGTAATAGGAAAACTATTCGTCGCAAGTAATCGGGTCAAAAACCGGCAGAATTCCTACAGGAAATGATCCTCGAGAGGACTAGTCGGACCGGAGCTTCTTGCCGGTGACTGCGGGTGATACGGTCGGCTTTTTCTTCGCCGGAAAGTTTTCGACTTTCTCAAAGCCCTGCGACTTGGCCGGCGCGGCGCGACTCGAAAGCGGACGATGGCGCGGCGGCTGGTGGAGAACTGTAATGGAGCAGCGAGAACCGAACGTGCACGAGAAGAATGAGGGAAGAGAAGAAGAAAAAAAAGGAAGAGGGGAACGAGGAGTTAGCGGGATTTATCGGTCTCGGACTTATTAACTCCTACGGCAGAGTTAACATTAATCTTGACTCGAACTCGGTAACTCGCGAACAATCCCGATCGCTGCCGATTGCCGCGACCTTTTTCCCTATTGGCTCGCCCGTTCTCGTTTCTACTACTGCCGCGCCGCGTCCGATGAGATGTCGCTGATCTCGACGATGGAAACCCGTTTAATAGCGTTCCTCCAATTTTTCCTCTTGCCATATGCCTCGCGATATAATATTTCCGGAATGTTTCTTAACTTCTCGTTAAAAGCTTATCTGAAAAATCCGATTAAACGTAATGCCAAGTTGGAAAATAATTATGCAACAAAACGAAAAATTTCATTTCATATTAACCCCTCGACGTACAATGACGGGTCTGACTCGTCAAGCGATTATTATTTTTATTATTACTTTTTGATGTTATTTAGATGTTCTTCAATAACATTAATCTGATTACTAAAAATCCAAATTTCAAAATGAAATGTACTCTTTCCCAGCTTTCACGTAACTGTTCAGTTGGGCGAAATTAAGTAGCGTCTTTCGGTCGCATCAGACTCCATTTAATTAGTATGTCAAGGAGTTAATTTATTGAATCGAAACGAGTACGTACTCTGAGATCTTGTTGTGACATTGCTTGCATGCAAAAAATCAAATGCACAAAAAATTGTAATTTGCAGGTCGCGGGGAAAGTACAGATTTTTTAGTACCCTTCGCGCAGTAATTTTTCCTGTTCGTGAAAATGCATCTGTGGATTTAATCCGGCATGAACCGTGAATATTATGCATCGCCAGCGAATTGCCGAATCGTTTGCCGGTTCAGCATCGTTCACGGCGAGAACTTTGTATAGCAATAAGAAACTTTCTCTTACGCCGCGCGAGTCTTCCGTTCTCTCACGGAAAAACGAAAGAACAACGATAGAGCTCGTATTATCGAAGAAACGCGCAACTGCTCGCGAGAAACCGTATCGCTATCGTTCCGGGGAACATTTAACTTCACGATAGTCGTGTACCGGGACGGATGTACGATTCCCGTGGAGCTGGAAAATCGCGTATACTTCCCGGTAGAATAGTCGGTACGTGCGCCGTTACGTTGCCCCGAAGTTGAGTAAATTAAACGAGTTTATTGTTGCGGTTTAAATCAAGTAGACGAAATTAGGAAACTTGGTTTACGTCGCGTCGACGATCACGTTTCATGCCCGTGTAGTATCATTTTTACTACGTCGAGTATTAGTAGAGTGTTATTTTTACCGCTGTCAATAAGCGGGGAAACGTCCTATCGAAATTATTGCTAATTAATTAAATCTTACAACGCAGAAACACGTCTTTCCTTCGTCTTTCTTCCGTGATAACGCGTCTTTCGGTATTAACCCTTTGTGCTCGAGGAATTTTTTCGTAAATATTTACAATACAAAATTGATAATGACGAGTCAATTACGATAGGGGAAGGAAGTGAAATTCTTATCATCGCACGATACGATGGCCGTTGCACGTCGGCTCGGGCCGGCGCGAAAACGGTCCGCTCGCAATTTACCCAACGATCAAGGATCCAATTTCGTCCGTCGCCTGTTTTCCCGCCCGGCATTCCCGTCTTGTTCCCGGGAATACGTCACCGAAGAGTCTGCTTCAACGTTACCCGGCGGCCTCGAGGGCGGGACGCGCGCGTTAGCGACAGCATCAGTGGCCGGATATAGTTTCCTCGCCGGCTGACAGCCAAGCAGAAGGATTGACGGCCGTCCAGGAGCGGAAAACTCGAGCCGGTGGACCAGTTTTCCGCGGATTTTCGGTAACGCGCGTCACTCCTTGTGATTAATGGCCATCCTCTCCGGACGCGGATTTTTTTCAGGAATTCCCAAAAGTCGCATCTCGGTCAGTTTCTAGTACGCATCGCGACAGCCCTACCCTTAGTTACAATATTACGTTCGACAAATTTTTGTTGTTCAACGTGAAATACGTTCATACGGGAAGAAACGCGACGTTAGCTGACGTAACGTGAAAAATTGGCAAAAGCAGATGGGAAGTGAAGCTTCTTTGACTGTCTAACAAGCGTTATACGGAGTGGTTCCGGAGCGAGCGATGCTCGTAAGTTCAGTTAAGTTCATTGTAGCTTCATTCTTAGCAGAGTTTAAAGCGCTCTGCACGTGACTGTGGCAGGCCATAGACCGAGCTTAGCAGACTGTAACGAGCCATGCTGCTTTCTCCTAACAAAGCGCATCTACTCAATTTTTGCGCGTAAGCAGGTTCCTGTTACCGAGTTCGTGTTCATGTCATTGAATATGCCACGTTACATTTCTGATCATTCTGATCATTTATTAAACAGCATATATGTATAATACAACGAATATCTCTTGGATAAATTTATGTCGAATAATGGCTTGTATAAAAATAATAAGTTTACTTGAATCTCAGTAAAAATCAGTAAGGCTCGTATCGTCGCTAACATGATAAATCCCATTGACGATCCACGCAGCACGCGGGCTCATTGGAGGCGTGAGAGACTAATCGAAAAAACGAGTCGAAGCTTGAGCTCGCCGGCGATAATCCGAAAAGCAATTACGACATCGTCGTACAACCTTGATCCCGGGGCCAACGTTAAAATCCGTTTACCCGGGCATCTCGTAAACCGTCCATCCCGACGCAACGCGATACAGGGAAGTTTGACGACCTCGCCGGCGGCGGCCCGTAACGTTAAAGCCGCGTACACACCGAGGCTGAAAACGCGTGCCTGGGTAAAGTCCTTATAATTTATGTCGAATAAACGCAGCTGAGTTTGCCGGCGAGCTAGCGTCGTACCAACACCGGATAAGGAGCGAATGAGATATCTCCGGCCATAATATGATCAGCGACGCCCTTAATCCCGAAACCCTGAGCCCACCTACGACGTCTCGGAACGGCAATGCTGGCAATGGTTGCCTGAGAATGAGGACGAAGCGCCGGAATCGCGGGAAACGCTCATAAAGGCAGATGCGAACACGTGCCTTACATACTAAATCCTCATCTTACGCCAAAGCCCCGACGCGCTTGCATGCTCCGCGGCGCCGTACCACGCCACGCCGCGAGCCGTGCCGCCGCATACATACTGGGTGTCTCTAATTTCATCGCGACCGACGCTCTATCCTCCGCTAAAGAGATTGACTCGGTCGAGATTGAACTTCCCTGCTCGCGCGCGACTTTAGCGGAACTTACAGCGGATATAACGGCGAGGGAATTCCGATGGGGGTGGAGCGATATTTTTCGAAACTGCATTTGCAAAACGACGCCTCGAAGTCAACTCAATTCCGCCTGACGTTTCACATGCTAAGTTAGACGAAATTGACATTAAGTATTAAACTATTTAAATAGTTTATTATGTAAAGGGAGAAGATGCGTTTCCAAACTGGACTAATTTTAACTTTTCACAAATCATAAATATAACTACGGTTTCACTAGTTTGATAAATCGCGAAAGACTATCCTTGTACGTATGTATCTGTCAAAACTACAACCACTTTGTCAACTTCAACTTTTGAGCTCGAAAATTTGTCGCGAAGTGGCGAGATAAAATTTATGCGTTGTCGTATAACAGTATCGCCTATCTGTTCCGTGTATCAACCGCGTAACACAAATCTCCCTGTCCTCAACGATATATGATACATTTCGAGCCGCGATTCATCAGCATTTTGTCATTTATTACAACGCGTCTCCATAAACAAATCATGTCTCGAGCGAAAATCCTCTGCCACAATTAAAGTATATTTACCTTCCGCGCGGGAACGCGAGATGGTCAAACAAGAATTCTTGCGTCAACGACTCCAATTTCCAATAGGGCAGTAAAGCAGAAACGTGTCAACAGGAGGAAAGACAACCGTCACCGTCGGCAGACGTCGACTCGCCAATTATCGCGGAATTCTATGAAAATCGACTAAATGTCCGAATAGTTGGCAATGTGAAACGGCGCGAGCCGCGACGTCGTCGTCGGTTTAAATCGAATTTTCAAAAACCTCGGTGCCGAAAATGCGACGTCCGACGTTGAAACGTTTCGTCGCGGGCGAAGGTGAGCCAGGGTTGGTACGGCGTTCGACGAATTCCTACGCCGCGCCACAGCTCGCAGTAAATGTATTGTCTCTGGGACAATGCAGTGGCTGATTGCGAAGCGGTCGGGCGAAAACTTGACCCGAAAATAAACCGAATCGGTCAAACGGAGCTGTCGACCGCTGCCAAACGCAGCCACTCGGAATAGTTCCGAGCGGGGTGACCCGGTACCGAGCCTTCTCTCTGCCTCGAACTTGTTATTTTTCGTAGTTACCTATCTCTGTTCGTTCTACGGTCGCGCGAAGGTCTGGCGCCGGGGCCCCTACGGGAAATCGCAAAGGGAAACGAACATGCGACATCGTCGCTACGCGGAGCTCTCTCAGCGAGCCAGACACTTTTCAACCTCGGCCGTTCGTTTGCTTTTCCTCTCACTTTCTTTGTTGACGTTCGCCGAGCCGACCGGTTCGAAACGAGCGAAGAAAGGTTTTTAACGAACGACGTTAAGTGCGCGCAACGAACAGCGCGATTTTTATAAAATGTATCTTCTTATTTTTATGCAAAATTTCAATGTTATCGAGTAAAGAATCAAAACGAAATTTGTTATAAAGGACTCGACGATAAAATGCTGAATCGTGCGGAGAAAAATTTAATAGGTACTACTCAGATTTTTGTGCGCTAGCCCGTTCGATATAGGGACAAAATGGATTCCCAAGATGCGCGTCACTCTTGTCCAGCTCTATTCTTTAAACCCTCTTCTTCCATTTACTGGTGTCATTGTAATTCCGACCGAACCGTTTCGCTAGTGGCAAGTCCGTACGTGCGGGGTATGTCAAATTCGACACATAAAACTGCCCGGGCAGACAGTAACCATTCCGGCTTAACGTATCGTCAGCACGTGTTCAGGACGGCGCCGAGCCGCGTGGCCCGCCGCGTCGTCGTACCGACGTCGTGGTCCGCGACGTCGCCCGCGGCCCATTATTATGGCGGTCACACGGACGACCGTAAATAATTGGAATCGGATGCTCATTAACTAAATAGCTCTCCGGAATCGTTTGAACACGAGACGAAGAAACGGAATGACGGGAAACGAAGGAAAAACGAAACGCGACCAAACGAGCCGGATCTACTATTAGCACGCGTTCGAGGAACAAGAGAGGTCTTTGTAGCTCCGCTGTGAAAACTTTGCTAATTTCGAATCCTCCTTTAACAAAGCTCTCCCGTTAACTACGGACATTCGTTTTCCGCGGAACGTGACTTATAATCTTAAATAGGTTTCATCGGTACTGATACAAATGTACCATTACGAGGCAAGCGTCTGGCATAAATTAACGATAAATGAGTTCGATTAAATCCCGGGTTTTCCAGGCTACGACGATTCAAACGCGTTAGCTGTTCCGTCTTTGTAACTTCGTTAATCATTTCTCGAATAAATAAATATAGCGGTAAGCTCGATTAAGCCTAAGTGAAATTAAGCGTAGCGAGATAGATAAATGGAAAGACTTACAGTTTAAGTACAGAAGGATTCCAGCGACGAACACGAAGATAACGACGAGGAGCACTAACAGCAGCAAGAGTATAGTAGGCCTGCACCACGGGTTACCCACGACTTCTGTTTGTCTACTATCCTTCGCTCGTTTCTGGTCAATGACGCTCGACTCCCCGCTCGCGTTCACCACCACACCCTTGTACGGGTACTGCGGCGTCTTTTTCTCAGCCAGAAATCCGTGATCGTCCTCAGGATCCGAGTAAACACCGTACGCCTCGAAATTGTTCTTCCTGTATCCGTTCATCTTCTCCGCGTTAGTTTCCTCCTGATCCTGAGTCTTTCTGGTGTAAGCGGCCGACGAGGAGGAGCCTAACTCGCCGATCTTGAGCGTCTGATCGTACGACTTATCTTGATACCTCGAGGACGAGGAACCCTCGCATTTAGCCCTCTCGTAGCTCTTCGAACTGGTCAACTCGTATTTCGAGTCGTACCCCTTGCCGCTGGCGTCGTAAGCCTGATCCTCGTAGTCGTACGATCTCGGATCGTAGGACTTGCCGCTCTCGTACCTAGGCAGTGTCCCGTACATCTTGCTGACCGAGTGATACTTGCTCTCATACTTCCTGCTGGACAGGTCCTGCTGCGCGGCGCAGGACAGTTCGTAAGCGGAGTCGTGGGTCTTCACCCCGGACTCGTAGCCCTTCGACGGCGTCGGCTCGTACACTTTGCTCGAATGATGATGGTGATGGTGATCCTTTTTCGGCTCGAGCTTCAACGTCTCCTCCGCGTATCTGGACGCGTACTCGTAATCGGTCAGATCCCGCGAATACCGCCTGCCGGCCGGCTCCTGAAGCTCGCCGGGATAATTCCTGCTGAGCTTCTGGGCATCGTTCCTCTCGTACGGCGCGTCCAAGTCTGACTCCTGATACGTTCTCTGATCCCCCCGACGTTCGTACCTCAAGTTATCCTCCGGATAGATTCTGTTATCGTACCGGTCGATATCGTCCCTGTCGTACGGTTTCCGTTCGTAACTCTTGTAGCCCCGCGTCGACTGATCGTGGAAGGCCTGCTCGTACGGCGGCAGGCTGGAGGCCGACGGGCCGTCCTGATACGGTTTCGCGTCTTGGTACTCGAGGTACCGGGAGGATCTGCGCTCGCTACCATAGTCCATCGAGCCCTCGACCACGTTCGGCAGTTTGCTGCTTAAATTCTCACCGGTTCCGCTGGCGAGAGCTTGACAGGTCTCCGCATGCTCGACCAAGTTCGGAAGCCGCGACGACGAGCTACCTGGCGTGTTCTCCGTCAGGTCGAGCTTCAAACCGTTGCTGCTCGTCCTGCGCATTTTCAGGAATTCGCATGATCGGTGATCCTCGAGTGGCGCACGACCGCGATGACCGCTCGTGCCACTCGATCGGCGACGATTCTCGGTTCAAGTTAATGGCAGTACGCGATTTCTGTTCGGTTCGGTTCAGATCAACGAGAAGTCATTGCGGGTTCGACCAGCGAACAGGCCTTTCGGAAGGCGAGGCGTGGTTAGTTGTTAGTTGGGGATGTTATTTTTATTCTGAAAAAAGAAGAGAACAGGAAAGAGTTAGTTGGTTATCGAGTTAACAGGATTCATATTGAACTTGGCGTATTCGTCGGTAAGAGATGTAAATCAGTTCGCGTTTATTAACGCGCAGTGAAAAATCGTTTGTAATTGCGTCTGCTCGCTTCGGATACGCGAAGGAACGTACGTTCAGCGGTTCGCCGAGCTCTTAGAGCGTGCTTATCCGTAGACGCGGACCGTTATCGATACGTATGTATATCTCAATACCGTACGATATACAGCGTGTTCAGGTCTGCAATATTCTGTAAGCACTTCTCCAGACAACGATTACAGCCGTATGCTTCCTACCTCACGAATGGACGATATAACAATGACGACGATAATACTCGATCGTGCGTGACCGAAATGCAACGTTCGTTGCGGCAGACGATAATGCCGTGCCGGTATTCACGTGCAACGGCTAAATTTCGAGCAAATTCTGGCTCCACGCGTCAAATCGAATTAATTCGTCCGCCGCAACTGTTTATCCCTGGATACATAACGCAAATTTAATATACCCGAATGATGCGTCCGATAGCGGTCTGATAACCGTACCGCCGAATCTCTTCCAAATTTCTTCATTCCGCGAGAGAGGGAAAGAAGGAAAAACGAGGCGGCAGCGAAACTGTTGCGCGCAATCGAATGACTGGGGAAATGTTGCGTGGCAACTTCTAAACTAAATACAGTGTTCGCTAATCGAAATCGAGAGGAGAGGAAGCGATTATCAACTCCACGGATTGGAAGGGGAAGCTGGTGCCGAGAACCGATCGATAATTAATTAAGCATGATTGCAGAGAAGAGGGAAAATGTCACGTTTCACCGGAAGTTTCACCGGCAGCGCCGCCGTCAAGAATATCGTTTCGGCGGAAACTTCTCAAGTGGCGTACAATAGGTGCTCCGCAAACAGTATCCCATTCCAGTCAGGATGGCGTTTATCTTTCATTCGTACGTATCTTACGTGAAAGCCGAACTTTCATTAATACGTAATAGCGTAATCTCGCCCGTTTACGTGGGGTGCGAGCATCGATAAAACGGGAAGTTTGCGTGATTCGAGATCTCTGATGAATCTTCGTGGATCCGTGAATTTCAGTTTTGACTACGCGATCGCTTCAGCATGAAAATATGATTGAAATCAAAGTTGCGGTTGGGCACAATGTAATCAAGAATTTCAATTTGTGATTCTCTTGATCCTCTTTGTCTAATAAACCGAGAGACTAAAATTAATCAAAGCGTGTGCCAGGAACTGCGACAAGATTCTCAACGAGTCAAAGGCGCGGCGTGTACTTGATGCTAACTCTAAGTAGAAACAACCCGCGCGTAGTCAGACGACGACGCGACGCATAATATCCATGCCGAGAACGTGGCAATTATTTTCAACTCTATCCAAACAAAACCGATCGATCGACGTTATCATGCCGGTCGGCTTTTCGTGTCTAGCCGTAAACTGTTCCTTCTCGAGTAAACTGTAGTAATAAGTGCGACAAGGGCTCAAAGGAGATCGTCGTTCCGCATGCAAATATGATTAGTTCCGGAACGTAACTTCATTTGCGTATATTAAAAGGGCAGATAGCTCACTTTATGCAAACGACGACAGGGTGGGCGTGGCGAGGGGGGGGGGGGGGGAACGGGACCCAGGGGGGGAGGGAAAGGGCGGGGGAAGGGGGGAGGGAAGGGGGGCCCCCCCGGGACGGAAACGGGGAAAAAAAAAAAAAGTTTCGCCAGG
>SHCU01000203.1:116517-134754 GCA_004307685.1 Ceratina australensis | reverse complement strand
AATTTACATCGATAAACTTATTAATTGGTTCAATTTTAATAAAAAAAATTGGTTAGATCTTAAATAGATAACCAAGTGAAAATCAATTGCTCCACATTTTTATCCGAGCATCTCTCGCAAAAATCATTGCGCTCGGTTTCTCGCAGTGATCATTTCAATTTCGGCCGCAACAGCGATCTCAATGGTAGATAATTGCGTAATTTTATCCGGACGCATTTTTGTACATCGTAACAGCATTTCCTGTCAAGGTTTGAAGCTTAAGAATGTGCTTCCATTACGCGAGCCGCTCCGTACGTGCGAGGACTACGTATAGATCCGCACGTGGAAACGGAAGATAGAGGTGGAACGGAAAATGGGCGTAGCGGCGGAAGGTAGAAGAAGAAAGCAGGGCGCGAGCACATTGCGACCGGTCGAACTCGGTTGTGTACGTGTCCGTTAGCCGGCCCCCAGTATGGCACTTCTGTGTCCGGCAAAAGTCCGCAGTACGCCCCTGGGGGCACTTTCGTACCCCTACATCGTCTCGACCGGAAGAACTTTCGTGCGTTGCCTCTAACCCCGTATTTCTCGCGTCGTTCCGCCTTTCTCGCCCGCTCCGTTCCGCTGTTAAATAAATACTTAAAAGCGAACGGTGCGACACATTCTCGCTGGCCATTTCGCTCGTATTATTACCCCTATTGCCCTTTGTCTGATCTCCCGTCACCGCAGCCGGATGATAAGCCGCCGATATGAAGAGTAGAAACTTAGGTCGGGACGCGCGTTCCTAGAATTCCATGGGACTCCGGCCATGTGTTTCGAGCACGTGTTTTACGACCGAGATTGTTGATAACAAAATTTATGCAACGACGATCGTGAAAACGGTCTCGACGATCGCCGGCTGACCCTTCGAGAAGCAACGCGTCGCAAGGGCTGCCGGCACGATTTACGTTAATTATTCTCTAGCGTGCCGCGACACGGTTGTATCAGTTGTTCACTATTTATTTCTCCTAACGATTTATCTAAAGTTCATCGATGTCTTAAAATATTATGTATAATAAATGCGAAATTCTTTTGTGCAACGTATTTTTCTATGTCATCCCTAACGTTCTAAAACGTTATCGGTTAAAATCGATTTCATATTTTCCACCGTCGACAGTTTTACTGATAAAAATCAAACATCAACAGCGCAGAACAAACGTAATTACACTCGAATTCCGAAAGCGATTACGAGATTTTCCGGTCGCCTGGCTCACGTGCTCCGCGTCGAAAGACATCGGAGTCCGATGGCGCGTCGGCAGCGTTTTCTTCGATCGGCCACGATTTCGAGCGTTACTCGTTCCACGGTTAACAACGTGGCCAGACTACTTGCCGATAATAGTCAACTTAACTCGATTACCTCCCTGTGTGTGAAGCAATTTGTTCCAATCTACGTGACCGAATTTCTCGGATCGTTCCGTGACTTTCTGACAAATTGTCCACCCTCCTCCGATACAACGGGCAGAAAATTTGATCCACAGTCTCGTAATCGACACGATTATTTTAGCAAATGTATGGATTTATTCTAATATTGCATATAACCGCGTAAGTTATGAAGGAAATGTCTCTTATTTTCGAACTGTAGTCAATACCCCAATAAATAAACACATTTTATTTGTCATCGGCGATATTGTATATTAAGAAATTTTTAAATGTTTAATTGAAATTTTTCTAATTTATAATTGCACGTTAAAACTATATTTTTTTGAATTTTTTCTTGTTTATAATGCATGTATCTATATCTAAAGAAGTTTCATCTAATTTCGAATAAAATTAAAATATATTATAATATGGAAAATTAAAACGTGCACCTCTTACGTTCGGGTATTGGAATATTTCCCTTGGTATATTTCTATCAAAATGTTTCTCAAGCACACAGACAGCTTTTCGACTATATTTCCATCGGCCGTTGTTCTTCGAGCACTGCTCTCTCCAAGTATAACACGCATGATCGAGCCAACGAATTCACGTAAAGGCGAAACTTTCACCCTATCTGCCGGAGTCGTACAATGCGATTTTATCGATTGACGAGGTTTTCCCACCGGCGAAAGTTGGTCTCGAATCAAGCAAAAATAAGGAAATCCTCGAAAGGGATAGGCCGAGGCAGGAATATAAAGAGGGGTCCTAAAAACGTCGGTTAGCGGATTCCAATGGCAGGCGAACGGTTCGAGAGAAAGAAAAAAACGAACAAAAAAAAGGCGAACACAAGTAAAAGGAGAAAGGAGGAAAAAGCCGCAGAAAATTACGGTCGTAGAAAAAGAGAGGAACTCTCATCTTGGATCCATCCCTGCATAATTAATTAGTTTCGCTGGACCGCAATTACACCGCGTTTTCGAGTACCAAAGGGAGAGAGAGAGAGCTCTCAAATGATTTTCGGAAAAAACCACCGATGGTGACGCAATCTCATCCGACCAGTGATCTGCCACGATCGTTTCACGATGGAACGATCTACTCTGGAGAGCCAGGAAGAAAAGCGTTTTTCACCGTCAGTCGACAACTCGTGTAAATGAAATCCGCATTGTGCCGCCGGTCATTAAATTAACGATGTCCCAATTGATTCGTTAAAACTCGAAAGACTGAAACTTAGTATATATCCATATTGCTCACAAACAGCGTTAATACGATCCTATTTCAGAGGATAGAAAATAAATGAGCATAGCTTTGCAAAGGAAAACCGTATTTATAAACGGTGAAATACTTCTCGATCATTAGAAACTAAAATGTTAACGTTATTCGTGTAATTTGATGGCCGGAAGTCATATAATGATGATAAAAATCTTCAGCCATCGGGAACGATGAATATTTATTTGAAACACAGGCGAAAGAGATCGCGATTAGCAGACATAAAATACGCGTAAATAGAAATGGTCAATCGATAATCAGACATGGCACGCTATCGCGCGCAAATAGACTTCTCTTTAATATCGATCTTTAGAATATGGAATCGAATCGACTGAACGCGGAAAAGGAAACGGAAAAAAGAGCTATTTATCATCTACCTATACGAGCGGCCTGATATCTAGATTTTCGCAAAGTGAAATAGAATATGGGGGAAGAAAGGGAACGAATGGAGGCTATTGACATCGATCACTTCCCCGCAATATCACCGGTCGAAATTCGGTCATCGATAATCAGCTGCAGAGAGGTTTGGCTGGAGAACGGATTGATATCGGATGGGCGCGCAGCCCTGATAAGCTTCGTACCGCCGATTCAACCATGGAGTCGGTCGATGGGAACGATGCCCTCGATCACGTACACCGTCCCGCGGCGAACCGTCGTTCACGAGCTTTAATAATTTTCTTTCTTCGCTCGATCCATTATTTAATTACGTCTATTTATCTTTGCCCTCTTCATACGAGTGTGCGCGATCACAATTTCGAACCGATTCGAACACCTCGCGTCTACGGGGGCAAATCTATTAGATAATGGTGCCCGGTAATTACGAGCAGACGTTAGAAAAACACTTGGTGCTTTTTCAATTTCATTTCATCGACCAGACCACTTTCGAGTCGACGATGACAACGATAATATTAATAATATTTGTTTCGTTAATTTATTCGATATAGCGTTACGGGAAATTGAAATTTCCATTACAAGATCAGGCTGAATCGTATGGCGAGCTAAGAGGCCAGGAGATGGGTATCAGGACGTGCGAATAACAAAGAATAAGCTGCTTATCCCGAATAGGTGTAGGAAGCGGGAATATTACCATGGTGGCGGGAAACTTCGAGGAAACCCCTAATTCTCGATATATTAATCGAAGTTGAGCATTATTAGCTCCACGGGCCACTGCTACCTTCGATAAGACCTTAATCTCCGATCCTTCGTTTAACCACGGACGAACTTCATCCCTAATAGTATTTTCCTCGATAATTCACGAACAACCGTATAAAATATCAATGCTTCAGACACAAACAACTGAAATATCAGATGAAAAGTGATTAGTAATCGTTGTGTAATAATCGTTAATGCATGGTTCAATTAAAATTAACTCTTTGCACTCCTACCTTGAATCTCGCTCAACGTTAGATTTTATTTCAGGAGCTTCTTTGTCGAGTTCCAATCGAATTCAGGTTTAAAAATATGAGTAGCAATTGAGGAACTACTCTTCAAATTCAATTTTTAAATACAACGCTTAAAACTGTTGGTAACATAATTGAAATATAATTCGAAACGCAAAGGGTTAAAAAACTGATAGTATCAATTAAAAAAGTACAAAATTTCCGCTGTAGTTTAGAATAATTTTGCCGTTCGTTACGGCAGTACGTTAGTTGCAAGAGATAATAAAGCGCAGCAGTTACAACATTCGTCTCAGAATTAAAATTTTTATTCCTACGCACTCCCCAAAAATTCATGATAACCTCTCATCCAACTTCCAATTTGCGTATAACGTCACTTCTCATTTGCATGCTTGTCTTTTTTCTAAATATATATATTATATATAATACACACGTATATCATTCCATCCACCTCTTTGGGGGCGTATGACGTATGCTGAAACACCAGTTGGTCGGAGATCAGCGGCGAATGGAAAAAATTTTATTGGGACGTCGATACGCGGCTGGTCCGCGGCAGTCGTTCGTCGCAGACATAAAAATTTCTTCGCAGAGCATTAAAACCATAAAATCGTAATGAAAGAATGTCGCGTCGAATGACGCAGAGTTTCTTACACAATAAAAAAATAAATGTACGGAATAACTGAAAGTAATCTTTAGACGTTGATATACGAACAGAAATTCTAACGATAGTATAATAGCAGGTGTATTCCCAAATTGAACTTATTTTTTATGTCTATTGCGCCTCCCATTTTCCGCTATATTGAATTTCACATATTTTTTATTTGAAACTGCCAGAACATTTCGTTAAATGTTGCACAAATTGGAATGGTAAGACCAGAAATACGAACATACATTATTTTCGTTTCCCAAAAGGGGAAAAAATAATTTAATCTATTCTAATAATTTAAAAAATCATATTTGTTCTGTTGTCATTAGAGAAGAACAGACAGCTACTAATCTTTTTCTTTTTCTAACAAACGGGACAAATCACTTTTTGGCACGGCTCATCTCTTCGATGTATATTATCTCTATGCAGAACGCGCCTTCCATTCCTACATCATGAGAAATTCCTTCCCTACCAAATCAGCAATTTCAGACAATACCGCCAGTGTTTACGCAAACAATAATGAAACTAATAATAAGGTAGGGAAGTAATATATCCACATGCCAAGCAGTACCTGTATTCAAGTGTGCGATAGATCGGAAAATCGACTCATACGAATACAGCGTGAAGCGTTTGTCTGTAATACTGCCGGCGAAGCAGTACGTTCGTCCTCGCACTATTCTACCCGTATTGTTCGAACAATTTCCACGCGGGTATCTAAGCGAGTGATTCGTGAATACGCGTGCGACATTACAGCGTCAATCTGGCAGCTCTTCGAGGATTAAACGCATCGCGCGACGCGATAAGATGCGGTTCGGCCGCGTAATTGCCAATAAAGATCCGATCTCGAATATGCGACGTGCGAACGGATCGCAGCCGTTAGTGGTTGAACCTTGAACAGAGGACACGCTTAAACGCTGCTGGCCGGGTCTGAATCGACGAGAGAACCGGCGACGGGACGCGAATTCCACCGATGCCACGAAATAAACCGTTGAAAATGGTCGTGCACGTCGGAATGGTTGCCCGCTAGACGAGCCTTTTTATACGCGATCGAAATCGCCAAGGCCTCGATTATTCCGCGCCGACAGCGTTCCGTCCATCCCGCTCGCGAAGCACGCTAGTTTCCGCGCGAAACAAAGGACCGCGAGTAAGAAAAAAAGAAGAGTAAAGGGCGAAGGGAAGGCACTGAGGAGAAGTCGCGGATGAAAAGGAAACGAAGAACGAGGAAAAGCAACGGTCCCCGAGGACGCTGAAAAAGGGGCTGGGAGACCGTAGGAAAAAAAGAGGCGAAAGGGTGGCTTTGCATCGGAAGGTCGGAAAGGCGAAAAGCGACACCAGACGGGCGTAAAAGGGTCGACGAAGATTATTTTCCGGAATAGCACTGGCAAGTTCGTGCATCCTGAAATGGAACCCCCGGGTTCTGATTCCCGACCCCCTCGACTCACCCCTGGCCCCTTCCTCCGCAATCTTGTTCTTTCTCCTTTTCAAATGCTGCACTCTCCCTTTGCCCGCGCCTCGCGCAACTTTCTTTTCGTCCCCCCTTTCGCCTGCTTTTTCTCCATTCTTTACGCGTACCTGGCTTGCTTTCCCGTGCTCGCCGTGTTTCGCGTTTTTCACGTACCGACTGAATGACCAGACGTGGGAAAAGTCAAGGGGCCGTGCTTTGACGATCACTTCGTCCCAAACAAAGGGTGGGTAACGAATGAAAGGGTCCGAACAGCGACCGGGCTAGAGTAGCTCCGCTCGTATTTCGTTTCCGGCGACGCGGAAAATGGCGAGACTCATGGAAGCTTTCCCCGGCGTTTCTCCTTAATTACCAATACTTCCGGAGCCTAGTGGGAATTTCGTACTCGCGCACTAAATTCAATTACTTGAACGTATCACGAGTTAACTCTGGCTCGCTGTTCGCTTCCATTCGATGCCCTCGTAACAATTGTATTAACAATTCGAATTATGCCGGCTTATACTTCGAGTGTCCGTTGCTTCCGGCGAAGATCCAATATTTGACGCGCGCGTTAAACGGCACGCCTATTAAGCGCTATGAAGTGTTAAAAGCTATTTTGTTTCGGCTTCGCGTGTGTTACCCACCTGCGACGTATTACGAGTTTTTAACTGGGTCAAAATATAACATCAATCTATAGTCAGCCGCGTGATCGATTATGTACAACTTTAATGGAAAAACGATTGTTATAACGTGGTGTATAGGAATTTCCGTTCCATCATAATAATCCTCCATCATGTTAAAGTGACACGAAAAAAAGTAATGAAAGAACGTTACTTTAAACCCACTTGACTATCCACCGTCGGCTTTACCTCGATCGATAAACTGTTTAACTTTTAGATGCTCGTAATTGAACTCTCAAAATTACGTGTTCAAACTGTAATTTAACTTTCATATTGTTTCCGAATATTCTATTCCTTTATAGGAAGTTAGTTTCTAATAACTGTTACGCTGTTCAGGTATAGTATCAATTTATCGAACAAAAACCTATCACGCTTTATGAGCCAAGTAAACATTTTGCAAGATAGATGGATAACAGACTAGTCTGTAATAAGAATGAGCGACAGTCAGAAAATCTATGTATACAAAAATTGATTATATACAAACATCCATTTATATACATATATATATTATTCAAATATACATATATGTGTATACATACATATATGGAGGCTCCAAAAATGTTTGACCGATCAACGTGAAAGATTGCACATACACGTATGAATTTTTTCATGGAGGATATTTATAGGCTATCAGTTTCGTTGTAACTCGTCATAAATGGCGCGCGTAGCGCATGAACTTTTATACCGTTCAACCGATCGCCATGAAAATTTGTATTTCATGGATATTTGAGCACAGAGAATATCGCAACGAATTAGAGATTCCAGATTACAGCATAGAGATAATGCACATAGAATAGGTGAGTTGGGCCAGGAAGTGTACCTTCATTTTCCCCTGAGTTAGAAAGAGAAAAAAAATTGGTAGCCCTGTTTCTTCTCTTCTGATGATAACAGAGCAAATGTGAATCATGAAAGACGGGACTTCAGATTCTTTCTCTCTTCCTATCGCGGGACGTTTTCACGCGCTGGCAGTCGAAAGAATCGATACAAGAAAAAAAGAGAAGGACAATCTATGGCCTAACACGTGCGAAACATTTGAGCAAACACGGTTAGACAGGAACACAGTGGGGGGCCCTATACATTGTATTTCACTTTTTTCGTCCATCAGTTCCACGTACACATTTGGCCACCATTAGCGTTTTCACCAGAGGTACCTGTGGCTCACCTACTCCACGTATATTATCGCTACGGATTACACACAGTTGAAAATTTGAATTATTCACACCCCGTGTACGGGCGAAACCGTGCGGATAGCTGCTAGTTCGATATATACGGAAGGAAATCGGTTTAAGCGTCCACCTCGTTACAGTGAAAATTAGCATAAAAAACGGGCTGGTAAAACGGCTGACGGAGCCAGGATGAATTTCGCAACCTTGAAAATAACTGCGAAGAAAGTTGAACGCGGCGTTCCGTTGCACGCGGCGCGCAGGGAAGTTCGCCGCGGTTGAATTCTAATGGATGGCTTAAGATATCCCCGACGAAGATCCCTCGATTATGAGCAGAGGGGAGACGCGGAGTAAAAAAAAAGGAAGGAAGGAAGAAAAAGACCGGTTCCGTGGCTTGAAAACTAGGAGGCAACGAGAAGGCTGCGTCAGCGGCCTTGAAAAACTCGGCGATCTCTTAACTTCTTAACTTCCGCCGGCCGTTTCGTCGGTTCTGTTTGCGATGCGGTAAAAGTTCATTTGCGCCGCGTTGTTACGCACGAGAGCAAGCGTGAAACAGATGAATCGTGAGAAGCCGGGGCCCGTATCAAATTAGCCGCTTTTGATACCGCGTGAAGCCGGTTAACATTTTCAAATCACACGGTATTGTGCCTTGTACTTCGAGTTCACGTTTAAGTCCAACTTCCCAGAAGCTGTTGAAACTAAGTTTTTTCATAACCCCGAGCGAAAAACTTGCGGCGTGGCTCGAACGTCTTTTGTTAACCGTCTCGTTCCAAGTGGAACAAGGACCGTCCGACGAACGAACCTTCCCGCGGCTGACCCAGCCGCATTTTCACCGAGTTCAGGATGACCGAAATTCTCAAGACCCCGAGCTGACCCAGCGCGGTTTTTACGACCCGAAGGTTATGGAAATCGAAATTCCATGACTCGAGTTTCACGGCGCCAAGGTTATGGCAGACAAAATTCCACGACCTCGAGGTGGCCAAACTGTATCTTTACGATCTCTGGGTTTTACGAATCGATTCGACTTCCATTTCGCGGGCCAGAAATTACGGAAGTTAAAGCTGATGCAACGCATCTTGTCTTTGCACGCTGTCGAGGCTACAAAAATCGAAATCCTGGCAATATTCCGTGTCCCGATACGGTTTCCAGGAACTCGATACCACGCTGCCCCGGGTTTCAAGACTCCGCGGAGCTTCCCGAGCTCTTAAATAACCTCCAAGATTTCCCTCTCGGATCTAAAGGGTATCCCTATTCCTCGTCTCTTGTATCGCGAGGAAAACCGAGAATATTTAAAAATCAAGAAACATTTTGCCACGGATAAACGTTCGCGTTATTTCAATGGAAGTTAAAACGGTCAAAGGGCAGCGAAGGTAGAAGCTCGTGGATGAGATCCGAGAGATATAGGGCACGGCGAAAAGCACGAGATACGATGATGTTGCGTTCAATTATGCGGCGGACACAATGCCGAGCATAAAAGTTCGGCGTGTAACGAGGCGACGCGAGAGGAGGGCGCAGCGGGAACTATTTTGTAAGCCGGCGTGTGTACGAACACCGTGAAGCTGCACGCAAGATAAACAGCGGGCGACGTTGTTTCTTTAGGATAAGAGTATCTTCTTGAACGGGTCGTAACGAAAGGGTTCTTTCTCTCTTTAGAAAAAAAAACTCGATTCCGTGTGCGTACAAATCACTTCTTGTCGCCCCTTTGTTTTTACATCGCGTCTTCCCGTCTCGCGCGGTGTGATTCTCTTTTTTCCCTCTTCATTGTTCCGTTGCCGTGGCCGCCGCCGCCCCCTTTGTCTCGTTCCTTGCCTCTATCCTTCGCGCGGCACTCCTTGCATACAAATGCGGCCATCTTCCGGTCCGAAATTACTCTTATCTGGCCCGTGCCAATGTTCGAGCGCGCAACGGGACAAAGTGCGAACGTATCGCACCGGCGGGACTCCCGCTCCGTGTAAATTCAGACTTTTTCGCGTCGTTTAAATCACGGCCCGGAAATGTGCGACCGTTTCCCTCTCTGCTATCTCCGGATACGTTTAATTCCTGATTCAAACTCGATTTTTATACATTTTTGTTAAATAATTTTTTAACGCGAGATCTTCGTTATTATTAATATATTAGCTGTTGGAATTAATTCGTAGCGTTTCTTTAAAATGAAAAAGTATTATTTATTTCACGTGAAAATAAAGAAATAAATGAATTAAAGTGTTGCCGTCGAACGTGTATGCGATCGAAACGATGAAGGGAATAATGACATGCGAAAAGCTGAATCAGAGACTTAAAACGTGAACGAGATTAGGTTATATCGGTGAAGACTCGAGCTTTGAATATCGGATGCTAATCGGTATACGGGAGCGGCTAATGGCTGAATCTATGGAATGTTGTGTGTTAGTTGGAGAAACAAGAATCGTTAAGCAGGCACTCCCTTATCTCTTCCGCTTGGTAACGCTTTCTGCCGAAGAGGATCGGTAATTTGTTTTAAAACCGCTAAACCTCTTTAGCGCGTGAACTGTTGATCATCTTATTCACGATTGATTCCAATAACTTCGACGAAGCGGTATAAGCAGAAAATACATAGTTGGAAAATTGATGTTTCATGTCTTTTAATTAACCAAGTAAAATGGAAATCCATTGGTTGGATCGAACTAGCCTCATAAGAATAACACGATTTACGCTGTATAAGAATTCTGTGAACAAATACGAATCGTTATAACGCGCGCTGAAATTTGTATTACCAGTGGGGAAAATAGATCTCTAGGCGGTGGCAAACGTGTGAGGGAAATAGTGATAAGCGGCAGGGACATCAGTTTAGAAAGAATTTATGCGGAGCGATAGATTCTGTCGTGACGCAGGTTTAAAAAAAAAAAAAAAATCGCACCCGTGGGAGAAATCCCGCGCGGGTAACTTTCGCGAAATTTAAATCTTTGCCGAGCGAGAACAGCCCGAGATCCGTGATTCGCGTAAAGATATCCTCGCGGATCGTGCGGGACAAACTCGAGCGGAACAAGCGCGTCGTAAGACCTTTTACAATCTATAAACCAGTTTATCGGAAGTCAACTTTTCACGTGCCACCAACCGGAAACGCGGCATTCGCCCGGGAGAGCGTGACCACGATCGAAACGCGATGGAAGGGCTTTCGAATTTTTCCGACGAACGTACGATTTGCGAATGCACGGATCTAATTTATTATTAGTAATATGAATGGCAGTAGAAAAAGTTCGTTTGTAAAACCGTCGAGAACGATTGAAATTTTAGGAGCTATCATCGCAGAAAGCTCGGCAGTAGCCAAGAAAAATAATGGGCATTGCGCTCGCAGTAATAGCGCATACGTTTTCCGTTGCATTATTTAGCAAACAAAGAAATGCAAAGATACAGTACATTATTTTCCCGGAAAACTTGTCGACGAAAAAAACATGTTTATTATCCTGCAGAGGGAAAAATAGTGCAAATCTATGGGGCAAGCGCGTTCGTCGTTTTTCAGATAGACGCTTCGGATGAGCATTATACGGTGAAAAACAACTGTGGAGAGATACGCAATGCGCTTTCGAATTTTTAAAGGAACTCGCGTAACGCGCTCGACACGATCGACAGAAATTCTCTCTTCTATGGAAATAGAGACTGTGAAACGTGTCATACTGTAACTTTCATCTTATTTCCTGTGAAAAGTCTTGCATCGTCAATAGAAATTTTTTACAAGGAAGGAAGAAATATGATCGAGCAGGGACGAGCTGAACAAGGGAACGAGATCGGACGAGAGATTTGGTGCCGATGTATAAAGTCCGCAACGAATCTATAGGAGTTTAAATGCAGCAAGAGGATTATAGGATACCGAGGGGGCATCGAAATACAAATCGAGTGAGTCTGCATCGCCTGTTGCACGCGGATAGATGCGAACCTAGAAGCGTACCGATCCGAACCCTCTTCTCTCCGGTGAGTGAACAAAAAAAAAATTGGAAAAAAGATTTAAATCGTCGATCGTCGCGTGTAATCTTGGCCGGTCCTCGACCCCTCAAAATAATCTTTGTAATCGGCAATCTCGATCGCGCAAATATGCCCGCTATACAGCGGAAGCTGCTCAAACCGGGATGGAAATCCGCACGTTTTTCGAATTAGTCTCGGCCATACGGTAATGGACCAGAGAGCCGATGGAAATCCGACGATTCAATTTTCACCATGACCACGCCACGCCACGTTCCATCATTTCAATTTTCATGCTCACGTATGGTCGCGGCTATTTACGATCGAATCCTTCCGCGAATAACCTGATATTGTCATCCACGATGTTAAACGTCGAATTACGCGATCGATTCTATTCTGCTACTATGATAGATATAGAATTCATTTTACGATCAAAAATTTTGGTTCGTCTAACGATTACGTTTGTAATCATTAACGCGATGCAACAACATTACGTGCATAGGTTTAACGAACTCTCCGGACAACGCAATACATACAATAAAATATTTTTACCTGATTTTAGAGGAAGTAACAGATAACGCAAGGAGTGGAACAGATTAACTGAGACTCACCTGAAACGTAAAAAGAAAAATGTTGGTTAGTTAAATAAAATAAAATCAAAAATAAAACGAAACTAGAAGAGAGAGAGAGAGTTTTTTTACGCATGTAATGCAGGAACCGAGATTAAAATGGGCTCTGATTCTCGCGCAGGCATAAGCAAAGGATGCAATTTTTTCCATGTTGCAAGATCATAAAACGGGACCTTTAACCTGTCGCAAACTTCTGCACGTGTATAAATGAGGATAAAGTCCAATTTGCTTGTGAACAAAAAGAAAATGAGAGCGGTATTCCGGTCGGTGGAACTTTCTAGTAATAATTAGCAGGTAGTTGGACATTTCGGTAATTAAACCTGGAATCTTTGCAGTTATTCGAAGTTGATTCTTAAAATTATCTAACTGTTTCCGTCGGTTGACTCTTTTACGATACTTCCCGAACTTCGGGTCATTACAATTTCTCGACAAATCCCGAACAGTTTTAGCGTTCTATTATAATAACCAAATACAGTGAAATAGTAAACTTCGATATCGATCCTCGTCGGACCAAAAGAAAAGCCTCCGGTTCTGTGCACGGTCGATTTTCGTTGAAAAACGACGCGACATAATCACGTGAACGAGGTATTTACCAATAACATCGGCGACACGCAAAACTTCGCGCAGTCATCGTCGGATCGTTTAAGTGGCCCATGGATCGGTGTACGCGAAATTCCACGTTCGAACATTGATATGAAAAATGATCCGGGCGTTATGAACGAGTTGAAAGCTTTCGACCCTCCTCTTCTCCTTAGGTACCCAACGGATTTGATCCAGACTTCAAACGCTGCTCGTGCTTTACCACACGACTAATTGGAGGATATTGGACCGTTGAATAGGCCAGGCGCCAGCGCCGTGAAAAGAGGATTAACAAATATACTTTTCATAGAAAGACACTTTACGCGAAAATTCCCGTTCACATACCTTTGTGTCTACAGTATATAAATCCGTGCAAATGCACGATGTAAAAACGACACAATATTATAATTCACGTTCAAGCGCCCACTTATGATTAATTAAAATAACATTTTTTTTAAATTTAATTATTAAAGTTGCATCAACCTCATGAGGATTATTAGCAACTGCAAGGAGGAATATGCTACTCTTTTACAATTAGCTTTCTCAATGCAAATAATCGAGAAAAGTAAATATTTAATATCACGTTAAAATTATTCAGATGGTAAAAGAATTTTTAATCAACGCGAGTGCTGCCATGTTAAAAATTGCACATTCCAGGCCGGAGAAGAGAAAAAAGACGGCTGAAAATTCTGTGAAAAAATCTGGTAAGATCATTAGCAAAAAGAATAGTCTTTAATTACTGGTTGGCAATCGTTTAAATGTCACGGTAGGAAGTATGATTACTGGCGAGTAGGGTGTAGCCCCGGGCGATCGCGAACGGTGAGAACTTCCCGCGAATATGAGTGGCTTAGTGGAACGGTGCAATATTTTTCGAGCAGCGAACTGCCATAATTCGCTGCCAAGTTCATAGACAAGAGGAGGCGGGTGGTGGCGGGGAAGGGAGGAGAAGAGCGACGAGGAAGAGAGACGACAGGGAAAAAGGAGGGAAAAACTCGTGTGGGAGATCCGAAGTTCGGTCCGCGGGTTCGACCATGGGAAAAAACGCATCTCTGGACGCTATATATCAAAGAGATACGCGCGTCCGACCGAATCACGACCGGCGCTGCGGCGCCGCCTCCGCCGCCCGGCGTCGTCTATCCTCCGCAACACACCACCACCATCAGCCGTGCTAACCCCCGGAGAGATAACCTAATGCTCGGTCCTATTAACGCGAGAACCATACTCCCACCTTCTCCTGCTACTCTCCTCTTCCCGTTCCACCTTCCTTCTTCGAACCGCCAGCCAACCATCCACTGTTCGCCCCTTGAAATTCGAGCGCACCCGACTCGCCCCGCAAATTACGCGTTGTCCACAGTAGGGGGTTGCCAGAGCGTTCGGGTTTTAGAGTCCAGGTTAGAGTTAATTTAATGCACGTTTTTAATTATTTCTTAGCGTATTTATACTTTGAAGGAATCGATGTTTTAAATGGTACTTCGTAGTTTTAATTTCACAATGGTACGAATGCAAACGAAATTATTAGCAGTAATCGTTCGTCTAAAAGATAAATTTACAAACACACCTCTTTAGGGGTTCATCTGCCTATTTCGCTCGTTGCTGCCGACCATACCCGTTAATTAACCGAAGTTAATCGAAGACTACGATGAAGCGACGGCGATTCAAAGGAATTAACGATCCTCAGCGCCTTGCTGGCAGAGGGTAATAGTAAAGGATTGAAGTATCAAAAACGAGTGAGGGCAACATTCCGGCGCGGAACTTGCACGCGTTTCGTTTAGATTTACGCGAAGAGCATGGATTCACGCGCGAAAGGAACCGAAACGTACGACTCGCCTCGCAGTGAATTCCGATTCCCTACTTCCGTTTTAATTGCCGGTTTAATGTACTTCGCCGCGTAGTTTCCTCTTCCTTTGCTTCTCCGAAGCGCTATCTAGCTGCGTATGTTATTTTGTTCGTTTTCTTGTACCCGGTAAACGCGGAGCTCATGCAGTCGCTCAATTTCTACCAGTCGCGAAGCTTTTGCGTTGTAGCGAGTAACAAGTTCTTCTATCCGCCGCTAAGTAGCTTACGCTTCTTGCGATAATTCGATTTTATTGATTTATTCTAGAAGTTCATACAAAGAATTCGTATTGTTTAACCTTTTAGATCCGAACGCCGGTTATATCCGTCATACACTAATATTAATATAAATTAATATATATTTTAATGTACGTACGTCACTTTCGATAGGAGGTTCCGTTCGTGAATAACGCCGAGACAGACCGAACCGCCATAGCGAAAGTGTTAAAATTTCGCAACGTCCATTGGCCGAAAAAATATTCAAGGAACTAACACGAAAATGAATATACTTTCCAGGGTTAATAAAATTCAGTCGATTCATTCTCCTCGTGCATAACGCACGATGAGATTAGCGGTCGCTATAAATCACGATTAAGTCTGAATAATGACGCGGAACGCGTATCCACCGCGCGTTATCCATTGTTCGGTCGAAAACGATCGCGGGAAACAATCCGCGCGCATACAAGTCCGAATGAAAACGTCGCTTGAACCGTTCCACAAGGGGCAGCAGGCTTGTATGGAATATGCATTCGAAACGGGTGGGAGTTAATTACCCCTGCGGTCCGTTCTCGTTGATAGATGACGCCTGCTCGAATCGATTCCTCGCGTTGGTTCCGTTAAAAATTTCATGGCCCCCTTTATCGCTCCTCTCTTCTGTATCTCGGCTGGAACATCGGCCCGATCGTCTAATATCCGTAATTTCCTGAGGGATTTCCACGAACCGTGGCAGCCGCCGCGGCCGGGTCAGTACGTAGGCCGTAAACGTTTTAATTTCCATCCAGCTATCGGAGCATCGGACGACGATCACGTAAAGAGGCTGCCACGGGTCCGATCGTAGCCGGTAATCAACGATTTACATGCCTTTCTGATCGCGTGTCCGAAACCACCGTACGAACCCGGCCGCATCTCCCGGAATAACGGTTGACAACCACTGCTTGCTTCCTTCGTAACTCCGGATTAGCGTCACTATCGAGGGTACTAAATGTCCGATCGCTATCGTATAGCCAACTCTGATAACAGAGGAGAGCACGCACGCCTAACATGCCCGATTCTCGTGCTAATCACTGTTTTAATCCAATCCGTGATAGCGGCGAGGGTTAGTCGTGACGATAAATTGCGCGATAAACTCTCTGGGTTCACCGCATTTTTTTTTCCCTCCCTGTCTCCCCCTCGGCCCTCTCGTTCTACCTCTCACGGCTTTTTCTACCTTTTGTCCCCGGCTGCTTTTTCCTTTGGTCAACCCTACGAGATACTTTCAGCGGTACGCCGTAAACGCGCCGGGATACTCCCTAATCTGCAGTTTTACACGAATCTCAGACTGAGACCACCGACGGAGATAATTATTCCAAAGCCCCTCCTTGTTTTATGTTTTTAACAAGAACGATTTACTCGGGGAAACGCCGCCCGCCACGGATAACGGCGTATCGCGGCCGCTTTACCGCCGACGATCTACAAGGGTGAATCGTAGTCCCTTACCCCTTGCGTGGTTAACGTAAAAACTTTCTACGAGCGGCCATTGTTTCCCACCATTCTGTTAATTTGTTATTATGCAAAATTCCACTGTCTGTATTTGTACAGAAAACATATTTGCAAATGTACTGATTTATGACATCACGCGATCCTAATACTTGCCATCGCACATGCCGATGATATTCCGGCGATATATGGCGATCTCAATGAAAAATAAAAATTTCGTTCTTATTTCGGACAGGCGAAAATTCATAGTTGAATACGTTGCTAAATATCAAATTAAATGGTAAGTGATACGGCGACCTGCTTTCCTTAACTAGATTAGCTAAGTTCTGAAATTTTGCACACCATATCGTAGTGCTCGACGGTAAAGTGGAATTCCTAATTTCATGACTCGAGACGTATACTTCGGAACACGAATTTTAAGTGCCCTACATTATTCAGTTTAAAACGTCTTTAACCAACAGAGTGACTTAAACGGCTACAACTTCAGGCGGCGAGCGCGTTTAAAATGTAGTTTATATGTCGTCGAAAAGAAATATGACGGACAGTCGAGTTTAACAAAGTCTAACCGGGAACGAGAATAATTGTCAGTTCGAAGGCGTCGCGTCAATCTTTAACTCGGCTTGCGCCGCTAAAAGTACGACAATATTCCGTCGTTGAACGATTTAATTTTCGTGATCGATTCACCGTAGGAATTTCTATGGGGAACGTACACACATAAATATTTCCTTCCGTGTCGTATCGAAGTCGACTTCGCTGGTTTATTATAATTTATCGATGACCCCGCATTTCCATATTACGAGCGTCGACATTATTACCAACCCGGCTAACTGCCCATATTCGCCTCGTACAAATCAGTCATCGTTATGCACACTGGCAGCTACGTAATTATAATTAACAGTTTATCCGCTATCTGGCGCGTGATTTGCAACGCTGTAAAAGAAAGTTACGGACGCGACGTGATTTAGAGGCGAAACCGCGTTTCGCATCGAAATGCTCCATCACGGCCAGCCAACGCTCTGTTGCCGTGCTACCTTCCTTTTTATTTAGAAAATCAATAATTACAATTTACGTCTCAAGGAACATTATAGTTAAAAACCGAACGAGCTCAAGCGTGTAAAAAGCAATTACCTAATGACACAGTAGAGAGATGATTTTCCGAAATAAATTATCACGACCATTTGTATTAAATTTTTATCACCGGTATAAAAGAAGATAATATCTTAATACGACGTCGAAGCGGACTTGACCGATAAATTCCTAATTGGTATTGCACGCGCGTAGTAGACTCGACTTGTCGCGAGGCAACAGTCACTTTACTTTATTACCGAGCCGTTGATTGGCGCGAAGTGAAAGTTGACAGTGTTCTTGATAAAAGAATTCGCGTTCGAGCGAGCGTATCTATTGCAAACGACCGCTTCAAGTATAAATAGAACAGTTAGTTTCTCTTGAAATGTCATTCGCTACTGACTGATCGCCAAAGGCCGGCTAGATAAGCAGTTCTCTCTCGGAAACAAAACCTAATCACGTGTAACGCGTATAACTATTCAAAAGTTTCAGTAACGTTAACAACCGTTCAAGTAAATTACCGTGATGCCCAAATACTTCTCGGAACCACCGAACGTAAT
>SHCU01000203.1:62098-77669 GCA_004307685.1 Ceratina australensis | reverse complement strand
GCATTCAGTCCCCTACTTCCTCCTTTCCTCTACCTTCCCGTACCATCATCCCCATCCTCATCCGGACCACGCAATCTCACCGCTTCCGTGCTTACAAGCAGCAAGTCGGCTTTACCTTCCCCCGCTCCTTTCCCGGCACCCGCACGAAACCGGCGGCTGTCTTGCCGCGATAATATGTTAATCAGGCCAGTCACGATGTTAATTAATGGTCGTAGCCGGGCGGCGAAACGTCGATCGCGCACTGTTCTACCTACGAATCGCTCCCCGCCGAGGAACGTGACCGGTTTATCTCAGGCGGAATACGCGCCCGATGCTCGTCGCGGCGGCGGCGGCGGTATTAATAAACGCGGAATAGATTAATTCGATCGATGGCGTCGAGCGATTAGCACACCTTCACCCGGGAAACGTACCGTGAAACGCGACGCGTACGCATAATACAGAGACGCGGAATGTGAGAGCGCAAAAACGGGCATTAAGGCCAGAAACCTGATGGACGGTCTGGTTTATATTAATGTCAGCCGTCGCGCGCATTCAGCTGGTCTGCAGACGTTCGGCGAAACAATGCCTTGTAAAGTCCGCGTGCCAGCTCTTGACGGTTCTTTTGTAGAAAGTAAGGGAAAACAGAGAAACTTACCGGATCACGAAGGGAATTTTTAGAAACGACAGAGTTAAGCACGAGAATACTGAAGTTAACCGTTTGCACTTTCAGAAGTGACTCAGTGTAACCATTTACTTTGTAAAATAATTGTTACATAGGGAAATAATTATTGTTTTAATATAGTACTAATTAAATCCATAAAATTATGGAAGAAAGTATTAATAATAATTTTAATACGTTCATTTATATGTAAGAGATTCACCAAATATTTGCGGAAAAATTTCTCGAGTGGAAAGTGTTAAATGTGTATCACCCTTGATCTTTTATTAATTAATACTTATATATATGAACGAAAACAATCTTCTGATCTGATCACGCAATTTTTCCAATCCCGCGAGAACGATGGAACGAAAGAATTTTCGAACCAGTCACAGCCACACGAGCGTGATCGAGGAGTATTTGAACTGAATATTGAAGTGTGTCGCGGTTACAGGCAGCACGGTCTCTTTAAATGTTGTCTGAACGTAATTCGCAAGTACGCGCGTGAGTTCGGTCACGTTAAACGAGAACACATAGGAATATCGCAGGGGTGAACGAACGATGGAAAGCGTCGACATAAAATTGTCGATATCAACATAAATTGATGCACCTCATCGCGAGTTCAGACCGTGGATACAGAGCCGCTCTGATCGAGTTCGATACGATTTTAACTCGCTCGTGAATCTTTAATGATGAGACAATTTCGTCTTGCTAACAACGTTATTAACGAACGGGCGGCCGAAGGAAATAGAAGAAGAACGCCAGGATAATTCCACCGAGAGAGCCGAGAATTTCGTCGAAGCCATCGGAAAATCTGACGAGGAGAAATCGGTTTGAGATACGCGATCATTTGGGAACTCCGTTTTAATTATAATTTTCCTTCCCCGGTCTAATATTCAACGCTAGGCACGAACTACGCCCTTGACAGTAAAAACACTGTCATTTTACAATCACGAAATCCAATATCATTTAATAACACGTATAAGACTGCTATAAATAGTTAGTGATAAAAAGTTCTATTTAGAAGTTCGTCTCTAAAAATTTTCTAGTTACCGAGAAGATTCTTTATGAGATACAGGCTGAGGCAATAACTATGGACGGTATTCAGAGTAATTAAGATTATTTCTTTTGAATTTTGTCTTCCTAGGGAAAACTCATACAAGTAAAAGTTGACTATGATTCAACCGACGCGTCGCGACTCGCCATTTTTATTCCGCGCCTAGCAAATTTTTAAGCGGACCGCGGCGAAAGACAATCTCTTTATACTATGGCCCGTTCTTGCCGCGAAATTGCATTGTCATTCCGGATCCTCGACCCCCTCTCTTCTTTCCCGCCCGGCCCGGGAACAAGACGCTCCGAGCGAAAAAACGTTGGGAACGAGCGACGGCGTAAGAAAACGTGGAAGAACACGCGGCGCAAAACGAGGGCGACGACATTTGATAAGATTTCAGACGGTCTCACGCCCTGTTGGATATATTGTTATCGCGCGAGGGAAAAATTATTCGACGGACTGACAGTGAATCCGACGGCGCCCGACAGATTATGGAAATTGAAGCAGCTTCGGTCACGTGTAGCAATAAAATAATACGCATTTTATCAGAATTTTTAGAAAAAAAGAGAAAGAAACGAACGCGAACCGTCTTCATTTTAACGCGCCGTTTCTCTCGCTGAATAGTTGGACTATTTATCGCGGATAAATTACCACGACCACTTTGCGCCGTGAAAGTGTTCTCGATGGAACTCGGGAGAGAGCTTCATGCAAAAGGCGGTAACGCCTTGCGGGCGAAATTACTTGGAAGCAACGCGTCGTTAAAGCGATTTCTTCCAATCCGTGCGCGTGAAAGGCGACGCGAATGCGTCCCGCGCGCTCAATCAGATTTCGTTAAACGATAAATAAATCAGACCTTTTTTCGCGGAGTCATAGCGGAGTGCTTAAAAATGTTCGTTCGAGGCATCCAGCGTAGACGGCCCGTGTAGGACGTGTATGCGATTCCTATCCGAGCTTATGCGCGCGGGGTTACTTAATCCATACGGAATTCCAGTCCCGGCCATCCGCGTCCTGCATGCCAAGTAACTTGCTCGTCTTACGTTTTCCTAGCCTCCCCTGGATCTCGCTAAAAATTCGTGTACCGGAGAAGATAGGAATGCCAGACGACAATAATCGATCTCAGAATTGTACGGCGAAACGTAAAGAGTTGCTCTTACGCGAGTCTCGAGCCAACGTCGGGGCATACAAATGGATACGGGAACTCGTGAGGACTGATTTCAATGATGAAAACAAGATTTTATAAAAATCAGTACGCGCAAAATTCTGCTATTTAAGGTAGTTTTTGTCGATTCGAAAATACTGCAAGTAATTATGAAAAAAGAATGTGTTATTCCTTACACTTCGAGGAATAAGGACAATTTTTTATTCGTCTCGGTTGTCGATGAAATTGTAAAGTAAAAAATTACTTGAAAATGCTTGACTTCACTCATCGTTGATCCATCCGCTGCCAAGCCTAAATTATATGAAGTTATTCCTATTGCCATTCATATTTTAAATAGTATCGTTCATCGTTTCATATTGTTGGAATAATGGGCTGTAAAAATAAGTCGGATGACAAGGGACACTTGTAGTGTCCTGACTTAGCTTAATGGCCCTCAGGTCAAGGATCGAAGGTCTGCGATGCTTCACTCGGGGAAGGGTCCAAGTAGTGAATATGGGCATTTTCTACATATGGTTTTTAAGTGTTCCCAACACGTCGAAATCTGGCTTCGTTACCGTGTAGATCTTCTTCCGCCTTTATCGAATAAACTGAGTTTTCACCAAGTACATCCGTGCCGTCTTATTTAACACCCATTTCCAATACACATAATCGATAAAACGATAGGAGCATTATGTTATCGCTAAACATACGCAAAGTCTGATTTCTAATCATTTCTGAATAGTATCGCGCCTGCGGAAATGACGAATAACCTTGTTAACAAAGGCGTTGCATGTCAATCTGTCGGCCGGAACAATTTGTACGCTATAGCGGGCGAGGAGCATCCGTAGCCATAAAAGCCGTCATTCGCAATCCCCTGCTCACAATAGTCAGTGACGATCCTATGGGATATTGCGATACCATGGAATTCCAAGAAGGCCGTCATGGCCACTGCGACGACCAAGAGCAAAAGGAATTCAATTTCGCGCCGCCCGCCTTTTGTGTTCATGTTCGTACAATACGAGCACTTAAACGCGGTATCGATACAAGAATGCATCGATAACTAAATCTTCCTAAAAAAAACCCTTGTCGATGCGGTATAATAACGTCGGTACATTTATTAAATACACACGCGAATAAATGATAAAACTTCGTGTTTCGCGAAGCTTCAATTAAGGCGGTTCTTAATTCGGTTAAATCCTAAAGTCAAACGAACGCGTAAGAATTTCTGTTTGAAATATGTATCTGCTTTTTGACTCGGTAGTTTTGTCATAATTAAAATAGTTTCTACGGACAAATACACGGATTCCATGCACGTTAGTATTGAAGTTTATTACTTTTTAATCTTATTTGGTAACCCGAATAACTACACCGGCGCGTTCATTAAGATTTGAAGGAAAAACTAGTAAAACATAGTAAAATTTCATTACGAGCTGCAGTCTCTCGGTTGTAATAGAACCATTTTAATATTTCAGCAACGGCGCCGTCGCGTCGCATCGATTTTGTTTTCGCAACCGGCTCTTGCTCGAATAAACGCGTAATTTCATTCGAGACGCGGAAATCTTACTCCTCAATCAATATTTAACCGATTAATTAGAGGTCGGCTCGCCGAACCAGAGAATGTTCTTGCCGCATTCAAAGAGAAGGTGAAAGAGGCCGATCCGTTGCCGGCGTTACAGCCAAACGAGATCCGCGTTTACCGTGACCGCGCTTCATAACGTTCGCAGCTTTGATAAGAATCGTTTCAATTATCCATTTAATTACGAGCAACGATCCATAATCGTCAAGGATCGTCGGGTGGTTCGAGTCCAAGATTTCTCTTGTCTACGTTTATTCAAAGCCAGCGAGGCGAGCGACAAGCCGGAGGAAAGAAGCCGAGATTGCTCCCCGCCCTGATTGGTTCGGCTACGAGGCGTTCGTATCAATTTCACGTGTCAAGCGCAATATTCCGACTAAATAACCTTCATTTAGTTCAATTCGATTAAGCCGCGTTTAAAGCTTCCATTGTGATCGAATTAGCCCCGTGCATCGGAGCGACGCGAAATTTCACGCCGCTCTCGGAGTGCATTGAAACGCCGCGCGGCAGACGCGCGGCGCTAAACGCGGAAAGGCGCGTATGATCGATCATTTTTGCTAACGAACTTTCTAACGTCGTTAAACGTTATTGGCATTAATTTCCACGCGTTCTCGCGATATTGTCAATTAGCACCTTTGTACAGCCACCGTAGAGCCGGTATCGCATTTACTCCCAGCCATCGGCGTAGACCGAAAGAGCTTCCGTACATGCGGACAACCTCGCGCGAGCTCGAATACCGACATACGCGAACGATTACAGGGAACGATACGGACACGGGCGAGGAACGAGGAATCCGTGAAAGACGCGCGATGCCGTACGAGAGACAGTAAGAGAAACAGATGGGTGAACGGGAGGGTGACACGGTCGAAGGTTGGAATCACCGTGAAAGGAATCGTTGGCAGCGGGCAGAGGAGTTGTATGCAATGCGGTCTCGAGGTCGAGGTTTACCTGGTCGCACCACTGTTCAGGGATGCTTTGCGCGTGTACCATACCAAGCCGGGGGTTAGCGAGCTGACGTATAGTTCAACTATGGTAGACCATCCTAGATCGTTTCTCTACGGCGCACGCATAGTTCGAGGCGTCAACTAACCTCGGAGCTCGTCCTCGATGTCACCCTATGCGCTTCGGCCGGTGCATGCACACAGGTAACGCGTCACAGCCGAGAGGCGCAGGGAGCAAAGGGTGCGCGATGGGTCAGCGAAAAGCACGGGTTCGACAGTGGGGTAACGCGAGAGAAAGAGATTGAAAGCAGCGTCAAGAGAGAGAGAGAGAGAGAGAGAGAGGCAGGGGGAGGAGAAGGAGAAGGGTGGCTGTATGTTCCGACGTAATATGGGCTTGTTCCCGTTTGCGACGCGGTTCTACCCGCGCTTTGCAATTAGCCTTTGTCGCGAATGCCCGACCAACGAGCCCTCCCTCGGCCCTGCCACCCTTGAAAACCCTCGTGCCGCTCCTACGATCCTCGCCATCAACCCCACGGGACACACTAATATCCGAGCACCTAAGCAGCCGCTTTAATGCACACCGCGCCATGTAATCGCATCTTGAGTGAAAGATAAAATTTATTATCAATTTTCGTACGTGAGCCTTGTGTTTCATTTAGGAAACCGTCGAAAGTTCGGGGCCTCCGTGTACCCGAGGATTAACCCGCGGCCGTGGTTATATTACGTCGAGAAGTAACGTAATTTCGCTGGGGATAGAGTCGGTCTCGGTAATGAAAATACCAAGCCTAGAAACGAACAATCACTTCCGGTATTAGGTTGTTCCTTAAGTTAGTTCCGAATGATCTCTCGGGCCGCGCTTCGATACCTACGAGAGGTTCAAAGCGACCAATGATGCGCGTCAAATGCCAGAATGCACGGATACGCCGCGGGTAAAGAGTAGTCCTGGGAGAAAGAGTTTCGAATGTACAAAACTATGCTTGCCAACCTTTACACACCGGCTGATCGATTCCGCGCGATAAAACCGCGGATTGATGGGTGCACTGACCGCCTCGATCGCTATTTCTTATGTATGATCGCGCCGTCTATAGAACCATTTGCCCGCCGTGAAAATACAAGCTTACGTGGTCTCCTTTCACTGCTATCGGACTTGGTTTCTCAGTCAGATTTTTAACGTCATCCCTGGCACGTTCGCCAGACGTTAAAACTACGCGTTTGACCCCACGAGATTAATTCCCGACACGCCGGAGAATAAGAGGAAAAAGGGATAATGGATCGCGCTAAACCGTAAAATAAGGACGTGGGATGATTATTACATGAATTTATAGTGTCCGCACGGTCTGCATCCTTCCTTCTTAGGAAGCCTGCCGCGGTATTCCGGCTGGGTTTCAACGAAAGTTGAATTCAAATTGTTATTTTAATATTTATCATCCGGCTCGTAAATCCCTCGGAAGCTCGCTTCTCTCTTACCTCAGAGATCAACCCCACTCGCCACCAGGCGTAATCTATCATGGAAGATGCTAAATGCGCGAATCCTGAATATTTCAGACGTCAAAATCACGCGACAAATTCGATAAGAATTATTGATTCTCGATCGTATAAATCCGAAGTGAACATCGGCGAGAAACAATGCGAGGAGTACGCGATCGAATTAGTACTTGAATCGCAATTATCCCCTGACAACAACACACCTTATCGAGGTTTAGTCAGCGGGATAGAGGTCGAAGCGCTTCAGAAATTTCCTCTCATTCAGAAAACTTGAGAGGAATCTAAAGGTATACTTCTACCTCCGCGGCCCGTTGATTGGGAAACCTGAAGAGACCGTTAAACGAGCCGGGACGGGGAGAGGAGGCGGGGTTGATTTTAATCGAAGGTTATGCCGGCGGCAATAATCGGCAGTTAGCCGAGCGCCAGTCTCCGATGAGGCTGGGGTTTGCTGATAACAGACTTAGCGGGGGTGGCAAGCACCGCGGCGGCGAGGGGGCGGTGAACGGTTAAAACCCCCTCCGGTGGCGGGCAACCATGTTACGATTCCCTGATCGGCGTCACGGCTACAATGCTAGAGGAGCCGATCAGGAGAGAGCCAGGTGGAAAGAGGAACCGTGTATCGATGCCAGCTGGGCTAATCGATTGATCGCCCTTTTAATTAGCAACCAGGGTATTTAGAGTGCCCATTCAATTACACAGTTGCGTAATCTGCTTACGCAGCCTTCATCACCGCGGTTCCTGCAGCCAGATCTATACCGGTTTCATGTCACGTGGACTGCACACCGTTGCCGCGGTTAGTACTTGTCGGTATTCAGAAATTGGATTCGACGCGGCTTTCAACTCTGCCGAGAGATTCAGATTAACGGAAAATCAGGAGCGATGGTGTAAAGTTTCATTGAACGTCGAAACGAACTTTCTTTACGGGAACTGGATTAAGCGAAATTAAACGAAAAGATCTGGCTTTCGGAAGGATCTATTACTTCCGTAATATTCACGGATACGTTAAATGCAGTTCTGAAATACCGTGTTCTGTAAAATATTTTGAAACGTCGAGAATTATGTGAGCGTCGATTAAAAAAGTGTACGGGTTTCACGGAACAACTCGTGGTGTCCCGCGAACTTCCATCGTAATTCGTATTACACGGTGGATTCATCGGCGAAATATAAACGATCTCGCAGACGAGGACAGAATAGCTGATATCCTGGGCGCAGTTCTCCGGTTAAGCGCAATATCTCAAATTAATTCTCGCGATCGTAGTTGTCTGGTATTCTCGGTTTGTCCTTCCTCTCTCCTGTCCCGCCCCATACCGTACCGTCGCAACTCCAGGCTGGCTTCCTTTTATCCGCCGCTGGCACGAGCCCGTGTACATCTCGAAAGTGGGTACGAGGCTCCTACCTATTCCCTCCGTTCCTACGGCCTGTTTCGCGAGCTTTTTACTCATCCTACACCTTCGCCATGGCTACGAGATATGTCACCGGCTTATGAGAGCGTCGCGTCGCCCCTTGCCTCTCGTGTTTCTTGCGTGGAAGTAAATGTTTTTAATTTCGCTAGGTCTCGACGTTCTCCGCTCTTACAAACGAACGGACGGCCGGATGGCACACGAAAGTAGCAAACGTGAACGATGCCGGTGCTTGCCAGCGCCGAGATCAAGGGTCGAAGGCCAGACCAAACGGTTTCGTCGTTCAACGAGTTTTGTCATCGCGGAAATTAACGAAACGAAAGAAAACGATGACGCGAACGTCGTAAGACCCTAAAGAAAATCGGATAAAAATAGTTCTAGTGGACGGCAATGCGGACGTCGATCAATTTTCATTGCAAAAATAATAAAGTAAAAAAACGTTGCACTATTTATATGTAACAAAAGGGAAACGATTTTTCGAAACACCTCACGATTTTTTTCAAGGGAATTATTCGGCGAGGAAAAAAACGGAAACCAAAGCTCTTGGATAGAAAATGAAACGTGCAAACAATATTTTGATACGATAACGGGCAAACGTTCGGACGGCTTTATGCCCGACCACATGCTAAAAACATAACACATTTTTCAGCTACTGGTATGAATATTCATCATTCATTCTCTGGCCAGCGGAGCTTTTTCCCACGAATCGGTGAAAGATGTGTATTGAGAGTGTCCGACTGAGTTGCCCCCGTGTAGTTTCGTCCTATTTCCTCCCTCTTACTCCAAAGGGACGTACCAGCTTGATACGTCTGACCAGATGGAATTTTTCCACTTTATTTTCTCGTTCCCGCGCACGATATCAAATTCCATTGCCTCCTTCCTGCTTTCTTTCCTCAACGGTGCACCGCGGCCCGTCCCGCGCTATATTTCACAGACCTGCGCCTCCTCCGTCTCTCTCTCTCTCTCTCTCTCTCTCTCTCTATCCCTTTCCGACCTTCCGCTGATACGTCGTGTCGTCTGCCGGCAAGGATATTCAGTCGTCCGTCGCGTCAGTTGTTCTCTTTCGTGAACGGGGCCGACGACAAGACAAATACGATGAACGAAGAACTGGAAGGAAGGAGCACGCGGCGCGACGACGCGACTTCCGGAATAACGCGATTATATCGAGCAGCAGTTCGTGGCACCCGTGCACTCAGAAATCGATATCTATCGGCGGAGAAGTATGAACTGCGTTTAAAGTCATAAGTCGCGACCAAAATACACACTTACTCTGTGTAGTCAGGAATTTTCATCCGTACGTCATGTTTCATCCACTTATACTAATCTTTACCACAAACGTCAATTTGTACAGCTAGAGACAGGGAACTAGCTGTACATGAACGACTTAAACATCAGGCATTTATATAAATACGTACACGTACGTGTATTCTGAACATTAGACGTTTGGTTGAAAAATGAAATAGGCACGGCGGCGTTTAGCCGATCAGCATCGACGGTATGGTAATTAATAATACGTAATCGATCGCAGATAAGTTTAAACAGATCGTAACGCGCAGCTATCACGGATCCGATTTCCGCCTTGTTCCCGCGCAACAGATAAAGCGTAACGACTGCTCGCAAACTCTCTAATCAGAGAACGTTCTATCAAGTTTGTTCTATGTACTTGATTACGTAGAATGCTAGACGGTAACGTTGTTACCGTCGTCTGAATCGCGAGATATCGAGGTACGACTTTAATTAAGTCAGATTTATGGAGTAAATATCACGGATGAGGTATACGTACGGCGAGATGAAACTCAGCCACGATTGGATTCTCCATAATTTCGCGTTAAACTTCCTAACGATCGTGAACCTCAGTGGACATTAATTATGGAGAGTTGCACGCGGACGAACGTGAATATTTTTGATTCTTACGAGGGACAATGAAATAAAACTATTTCCGACGTGCAAACCGAGTTAAAACTCTGATCCTACACCATCGCAATTTCAACATCAACAATCCCCAACACCCCCAACATCCCCAATATCATTTTAACCCCTTGCACTCGAATATTTAGCGAATTTCTTACTGATTTTAGATACAATTTCATGTACAAGACTTTCGCATCTTTATCTTTGTATCTCAATGAAAATTTATTACATAAAGTCTGTACTATTCGATAAAATGATTATGATATAAAACTGAGCAATATTTACATTCATATTTTTGTTTAATCAATAATACATAAAGTAATAATTATTTCCCTACGCAAACATCATTTTATAAAGCGAATGATGACCGTGAGTCATCTTCCGAGAACAAGAAGATAATTAACTAGCGAAATAAGCTGGTAGCTAACAAACTATTGATTAATCTATTGAACCCGAACGAAAATTGCGACTATTGCGCGAGTCGTAACTTGTAAATTGATACTTGTCAACCGTTATCGAGGAGACCGGGCGGAGCGCTTTCGCAGGGCCACGCTACTCTTCGCGCGGCAAGTTTTAGTTTGCAAATCCACCGCGATTATTAGTTAGACAAGTAGTTTCCAACGTCTCAAGGGAGCGGTTCTCAGGGCTAAAGCGAAGCTTGATTAGGCGCGGCAACTTGTTTCCGTCCCGACTCCTTACGCGAACTTAAACCATATTAAATTGCGCTTAAGTCAAGCACGTGCCGGAAGGTCACAGTTCGTGGAACAGTACGGGAGTAACTGAGGCCGGCGAACGAGGGAGCGAGACGAGTATAGGCTATTAGAGGTTGAAAGGGAGAAAGGGAGGCGGGGGGAGGGGGAGGGAATAGAATGTGGACCGTAGGAAACGCAGCTACAGACCGTAAAGACACGAGGTGCTACTGTGTCAAATGAGAAGAAACTTCGAGGAATTTAATAAGCCGGTCCTGGCGCGGAAACGCCATACCATCGCGATGGCCCGAAGGGAGGCGGCGAACGGGGATGGGAGTCGACCTAACGGAAGCAACGAGTCAGCGGGATGTACCGAAAGGTAGAATGAGATATGGCGGCTTAATTTCGTTACGAAGTTACACGATTTTCTAGAACTGTCCCTCTCTCCCAGGACCTAATTATGCGGCTGGTAACCGAAGAGAACTCTGCAAATCCACCGGTTTAACGTAAATATTGTACGTTGACCAACCTGAGGGGGATTTACGCGCTCGTCAGCCCGGGCCATGGCCTGTTTTCTTCGCTTTAGAATAGTCATGCGTGAAGCAGAATTAACGAGAAACTGAACCAAGTGCCCGGGGAGTTCTAACTTGGCCGGTTTCCCGGTTGAAAGTTCCCAACGAAACCCGTGAAACGAATTGTTTCCGTAATTCTACACGGATTCGGTTAATCCGTTAATGAACCGTGGAAATTCCGATATAGGATACAGCGCGATACGAACACAATTTAATGATCGTTGCCGGGCAGCCAGCGATGCCGACGCACGCTCCCGAGTTCAGAACTTAGGGGGATGCACAGGAATGTGTTTGTCCGTATTAACTGGCGGGGTGTTCGTCAGGAGTAAACGAGCGAAACCTGTAATTATGTTTGGCGTCGATTCCTTAAGTACACACCGCCGTATCCGCTATAGATCCTATGTCAGTCAAAGGGGCGTTATGTACTCTGCGAAGCTTAGAGTGGACCACCGATTCCGGCGAACAGGAAAACGAATATTGACCCATAGACGAGTTGAAATTAATTGGGATATGAGGTGAGCACACACGATTACAAATCTAGTTCACGCCGATACACAATTAAACATACTCTCCCCTGACTATCCGATTCGATATCAAATTAACGTACGCGTTACACGCGTACATGAAATCGCAAAATATGCATACTAATTATATAGCGTCTCGCGAAATCCGTTTGGCTCTAATCTGATCGCGATCGAATCCCCGAAGGCGAATGAATTCCTCTTAAGCGAACTTGAAACCAGTTTATTATCGACTTTACCGCGGGACATTATTTGACGAAACACGAGGCAAAGGTTGAAACAGGAAAAAAAAGGGGGGGAATAAATTTCTTGAACAAAAGTTTTCGTGTATCTTTGCCTCACAATCCTGGCAAACGGCGTGTATAAAGTGCAGCTACCGGAAAGGTACGGTTATGTCGAGGACCGTGTCGGTAAAGACGGTGTGCGAGTGAACAAGTACATGGTCCGTTGGTCTAATCTAAGGCTAAGTTAGGTTGGATTAAAGTAGACAGGACCTTGCCGGGGTATTAGTCGAACCAGGTTACTGTCCTACCATCCTACCGAAAGTTTCACCGAGACTTCTAGATATTCCACGCTCCCCTTGCCCTTTGCTCATTTTACAACCGACCGCCGAAACTTCGATAGTCAACGACCGCGCGGATCGAGACGTTCGGTTATTTCCCCGGCGCTCGAAACGTGATACGCATCGTCAGCCGACTGTTTCATTATCTTCGGAACACGTGCAAATAATCAATCGGACGATTAACAATCGATTACGCGAACCGAGAGTCCGTACGTATACAGGGTGTCCAAAAAAGTTACGATCTAATTTACACTACATGTTCCCGAGGTCAAATAAATGAAAAAAGTTCGCGTCTTATGTCCAGAAATTCATTATTAGATATGAACGTTTATAGATTTACGAGCGAAATTCGCGTTACAATTCGTTTCACAAAATCGTATAAATTTCGTCGTTAAAAAAGAAAAAAATTGTAACATTTTGATAAATAATAAACTTTGTCCATTTGTACAGGCTGGAATTATTTACTTGCCGATCCAATGGTATACATTTGGCTACATACGTATATATTACGTTTCGCGGTAGAGTAACGGTAAACATTTAAACTGTACCCCAAATTGATCTAATCACGCAGCAATAAGCGGATAATTAGCGGGACAAACGGTGGATTAGACGCACGGTTAAATGCGATTGGTATCGGCGAGAAGCCGCGGTAACTATCTGGGGAAAGAGGACGAAATTAATTTCGTCGTAAAATTTAGCGCGGCTGTGAGATACAATTTAATTCATCGGGTAAAAGCGGAGCGGAAGATATCCAACTCGTGTTTAAGGCAAGGAAGCGTCGTGTTGCCGGTGTACTACTCGTTAGAGTCGACCCTGCCGCGCGTATGCACGTTATACGGCTGGAACTTTCCGTTTAATCTAATCCGATTGTAATGAGAACGGAGAGCCAATTCGGGATTAATTGCGATCGCGGCGAGGAAAGAGGTCGATGTACCAGCCGTTAATAACGTTTTCACGGGATTTGTAAACGCGCACTTCGCGCCGGTTCGTTCACTTCAGGATATGAATTTACACGGTAAATAGGATAACCGATGATTTATGCGTACACACTTAACGATTCGAAATCTCTTTCAAGAAAATATTTATGAACACGCGTGAATCGATGGGAGGTATAATCGGCAAACTTGGAATCGTTTGAAAATTTCGAAATTTTTTACTGAGAACGTGAACTGGCCTCGTGTCAATTCCATCGAGAGGAAATCAATTCTTATTAGAACGATAAATTCAGTCGATATATGTCGAGGATTCTTTTAAAATCTCTTAATGCGAATATAAATCACATTTGGAGCGACGCCGCGCAATTCGCAATGCTGAAAACTTGGCCCCTTTGTCAATTTAATCCAAAGTTTCCGCGAAAACATATTTTTCAGCTAATAACTCACACCCGACACTTCTACCGAACCTTCCACCTGCACATTCATATCCCGAGCTCGTAAATCAAGGAGAGGTCTTACCGCAAGAGTTTCCATTAGTCCCGGAAAAATTCATGGATGACAAATACGATTGTTTTACCGACTCACCTGAAACAGAAAAGGACGTATACTTAGATTTCACTGGAATTAGTCAACACGTCATGAAGTTCCGACTGCTTCGCGATCCACCTACTTCCACGGATTATTCTCCTAACGAGTTCCCCTTGCCGAAGAGCGAGAATATTGGATTGCCGTCGTTGTTACACTAAATTTTGTATCGGTAAAAATAAAGTCTCCACGCCTCGAATTTTTAAGATAAAAGCTTTTTAGTTTTAAGCTTTCAGAATCAGAGACTTACGATCTTAAACTCTCGAGGTATTGTGCTCCCGCGGACAGAGCTTTTCAACCTTGAGTTACCAAGATTAGATCTCTGTGATATTAAATTTCCGGGTATTAGATTCAAAAACTTTTGAAGATACTGTATTTTCGCCCTCGACGGATCTCATATTTAGGAAACTTTACGAGTAAGTGAAAGCGCGGGAAATAGGTACTTACGAAGCTGATATTTATATTAAATCGGTCGGTTGAAATATTATTAAATACGTACGAGTCTATCGCTGCCGGTGGATCATTCTAAGGAAGCAGCCGATAAAAGAAGGGTATAAAAAATTCATATCAATTTAACAATGGCAACTCCTCATCTCTATAATCTTCGGTTCGATACTTTCATCAACTCTCGTACGGGCACGCAGAGAGAGCGGCTCAATAAAAACGAGTTTCATTTTCTCGCGGCAGTATATTTTGAGCAATACCGCGCATCGAGGCGATACCATCGTAACGGGAGTGGAATCCGACGGATACGTCTTACTATTTCGTAGCCAATATTCGTGTCTGCGATAAAACGATACAATAGCATCAGGGCCGATAATGGAACGAGTACGGAACGGGATGGAAGGAAGCGAAGGTAAACAGGATTCGGTATCGGCCAGGAAACGAACGAATCGACGCGAATCAATCATATGCAAAACAGGCTGCCGATAAATCTCGACGGCCCAATAAAATCGTATCAATCAGGTAGAAGTAAATGCGATCAACCGGTTTCTTTTTTCTCTAGTGTAACGCCTGGCCGTCGTTCGCCTAAGTACGAGGAGAACATCTGTGCCGGCGTTGAAACGAGATCTTCTCGCGCGAGCGGAGCGAAAAACGTGGAGGTTTCAGGCGGAAACAAAATGAAAAAAAAGCAAAACCAACTGGGGTGAGAAAAAAAAGAAATTCGGTGCAAACCCTCGTCTCTGCGGACGGGCTAGGGCTAGGGAAATTACGAGCGAGAAGAAAGGGAGAAGGGAAACGTGGAGAAGTTTCACGGCTCGACCAACCGTTCCTTTTCCAACTTGGGATACGTTGCCGGCTATGTTGCTGTATCACGGCTTGAACGGGAAAATATATCCGGAGGAAATCGGGAGCGATGAATCGAAAAGGCGACCGCTTCGACTTCCTTTATAGGCGAAGGATTTCTCGAGCGTCGCTGTCTAACGCGACGAAATAATGATTAACGCGTCGAGATTTTGAGAGCAGGGCTCCGTGCATCGATAATCACGGTAGACGCGGGTATTACCGCGGACGTACCATACTTATAATGTTTAAACTACTTATAATGTTTAAATTGCGTTATTTATTAT
>SHCU01000203.1:35147-45787 GCA_004307685.1 Ceratina australensis | reverse complement strand
ATGTATCTGTCTTCGTCGTAACACGTGCGCGCATTAAAACTTTGACAAGATAAACGAGGAGCGAACGCGTGAAACGAATAGACGAGAAAGGAATCAGAAGTGCGAATAGAATCGTTTGATTATTTTGTAGCATCGTAATAAATACGTAAGTGAGGAATCTGCAACGGAATTCACGCGTTTCTTTTCTCACGAAGTAATCGTCGCTTCGCGTGTAAACGCGCGAGCGATCCAACCGTAGGTATGTACCGGACAGTGCCTCGGTGTTCGTACAAACGCCTGTAATCTGGAGTGGCCCGATCGAGCGTATGAATAATATCGTCGTCGAGTGACTCACGTTGGGAATGCTCGTTTCCATAATGACGTCCGCGGAGAAAGCGGGCGAAAGACATTAGGCCGCGTCGTGTTCCGGCGAGGAACGTTCGATCGCCGATCGGCTCACGGGCTGTTACGCCCGAGTTAAGCGTAAATCTCGAAAGTGATAATGATTGATTCATAAATCACGGCGAACGGTAGGCTTTGAGTGCACAGTGGCAGGAAGATTTATTCGCGGAATCATTCTTGTCTCCCCACGGCGGTGGATTCGTTGCGCGCTTCCTCGCATTCCCATTGCGCGCCCCGAGACGCCACGCCACGCTACGGGCAAGCGAATTGATTTACTGCTCGTCAAATTAATGGCAACTTATAATCAGGAAATTAAACGCCGTCGGGAGAGGAGCCAGTTCGCGGACGGACGTTCGCTCGGGATACCGCTAACGGGGCCTAATCGTCCGTCATTACGATCCTCATTTCGGTTTCCTTCATTTACATATTTGTCTTACCCCTTCGACGCGATTTCTGCGCCGCGGAACAATTACGGCGAGGAAAGGCGAGCTCCAAACGCGCGCGCTTTACAACGTCACGGCTCGCTGCATAAAGATGTCGAGTGAGAATCTTCCCTACCACGCGGGCCCTTTCAATTACGGGCTATTAGGGCAAGTAAGGACCTTTAATCCCCGACGGGTACACGATTTTTTACTCCAGCTTTTCGCCGTAAAAGGATAAAAGCAACCCCCGGGGCTCGCCATTAGTCACGAGTCGGTCCGATGCGACCTTCGCGTCGTGGATATATTTTTATGACACGCGTGTGGAAACCTGTTTCATTCGCCGACTACCGCGATGTTATATTTTCCGTCTCGCTTGCACCTCGCCCAGAAATCTCTCTTTCAACCGATTCCTTTCTCCCTTTCCTCGAAATTTGCAGCTCCCTCGGAAGAGGAGGAATATACGTATCGTAATGTTCTGTTTCTGTTTTTCTTTTATTAGCTTCTGTAGCTGCTTTTCAATAATAAGCTTTATCCAGGAATATCTTTTATCCGCGAATAACTCGCAACGTTATCCATCGGTACGAACTTTAATATGTGAACTCAGTTGTATTTAATGTTGTTCGAGCGTTAAATCCGTGTAAAACGGTCGAAAGCTTAATACGCATATAAATATTAGCTCGGTGCTAAATCCTCCGGCACGGCTGAGTTCCATAAAACCATAAAATATCGAACGTTCGTTCTGGAAACGTACCGTGAAAAGGGTTTTAAATACCAAAGTCCCGTCACAAATAACCCTATTGAGACATCAATCGAGTTCGTCATTGAGTCATCAAGCACGCTTCGACACGGGTATCGATGGATGCTCGGGAAAAAATCGTCGATTGTTAACGGAGACCGTCGAAGGTAGTAGGTACGAGCATTGTTCGCGTTCGCAGCGCGACATGGTCGATAGCCATAGGAAGAAATTTATGGAAGTGGAATCCATGCTCGTCTCGGCCGCGATTACGTCGTAAGCGAGACGACGCATTGTCGTGCTTCGAATACGCTTCGTTCTGTCGCTCGGGCATCTCACAATATAACGCGCATTAATGCTTCGCCGTTACTCGAGTGTTTAACCACGGACCCGCTTCCTGAGCAAATACCCACTCGGTCACGAAACGATAGTCTACTTCAGCGCGACGAAGCACGGGAAAGTCGATCCTCGAGATCGTTCAGGCACCGGTCCCGTCCACCAGATTTACATCCGTGGAATCCGTGTCTCGCATTCCGTCGAATTGATTCGTACCGTTCGAGTCCTTCGGGCGAAGGTGCAACGACTGTACGAGCGGCGCCTCGTACCCTTATTCGGTTCCGTGTTAAATCGATTTCGATCCTTGTACGGGGAAGAAAGATTTCATGTCGCGTAATCGATGAATCGGACCTCAAATCTTTAAAGGGATGACACATTCTCCGGGAACACGTTTTAAGTTTTAGTCACGAGGATGTTCGACCGCTTCTATTCTTAGAAGCGATTCAATGGCACTCTTGAATTTCGACGTCCAATCGTTTCTTCGCGATCGTAATACCCGAGTCGCCACATGGTTTTCCTATTACTATGAATTAACGCGAAGTATCTGTCATAACTGTCTCGAATAAATCAGTGAGCTTGTAAACGTCGAACAATTTCAGCGAAAGACACCCGAGTACGCGTTTAAACGAGAAGGGATCGTCGGGTGAGTCTTGAGTTAAGAGTCTCGCCTGCCTTAAGCAGCGTTCGGTATCTGTAACAGATCAGATACAAATGGAAGCTGCAACCACGGAGTTAACCGAGTCGAAGTAAGCGTGGTAGTTGCCACCGTGGTAAAGGCAGGCCCTGGCTGGTGTGGCTGACAAGCGTCGCAAGTGGGGAAACCGAAGGTAGGAGGTACGACGAAGCGGAGATGGTACAAAGAAAATCGGTCGATCCGGCCAGAACAGGTAGATTCGTACCTGTGCCAGAGTACCTGTGTCGAGGTATTCGGACCCGTGCCACCTTACTCGGGTCATGGTGCCAAGTCATGCCATGACATCGCGATCAATGGGAATATCTGACAATGAATGTATACCTGGTCGCTTGGTCCGAATGCTAACTATGTAAATATTGACACGATCCCGGTTGCTCGAATCACGCTACTTGCGATCAGGACAATAAGAACGCTGCTTTATTTGAGTCGCAGACGCGGCCGAATCGGAGGCTATTTGTAAATCAATACGAACAATTATATCTATCAAAATTCTGGTTTGCCGGTAATTGAATTTTGATTTCTTAAAAAACGACTGCGAAACGCTGATCAAACACTTTCCTGGCCGGCCGTATAAGTAGCTGAGCGGAGGCTCAGTAGGAACTTGGGGAATCTCGACTGGAAATTGATTAAGCAACGGCGAGCAATGCCGCGGTGGGTGAACCGTAATCGTGGAAGGAGCGAGTAAGCACGCGTGGAACGTGAAAGGATGCGTGCGTTAGCGGCGCGTCTGTACACACGTAGAAGGGAACGAGAAACAAGCGAAGACTTCTGACAAGTCAGATCTTAATTATATGCGACCATCGGCAGGTTCTCCTGTGACTTCTGCGAACGTTCGCAATTACCGCCGCGATAATAACACACTCATTTAACGGCGGTGTGCGCGGAGCAGGGGAACAGAGGCACACGCACGCACGTACGTTCGAGAGACAATCGCGGTATAATTAGACGTAGACACGGTTGCTGCCTATTCATAATTAATGCGCGCTTCAAACCCAATTCGATTCGCGGGGCTTTACGCGTTGCATCGATATTTCATTTAAATCCTAAAGAACGAACGCGATGCCGAGGCAATAGTACGTACGTGGCATGCATCTACGATACCGGAAACAAGGCGTTAACCTCGTAATTAACATGTGTGAATAATGATGATATAAAAACTGACTTCGCGATGCGTACTCCGATAGGAGCAATCAATAGGGAAAAAACGATTTATGATGAGCGCAAAAGAATAATAAATTATCTCCGATCATCGTGTACGCTTCGATTGCCGTCAATTACCATACATTTGCATTTCAGGTTATTCTTTTTCGCTATTTGAACCGGTATACGCGTCTATAATAATTTTTCGAGAAACTCGAGAAAAACCGTCAGATTCAACTCGTACGTGCTTTTCGCTCGTTGGAATCTCTTGACATCATACGTCACTTTTTCTCCTTTAAACTACGATCGGGACAGCTCGACTGACGCGTATAACAGAATTCGATGTAATTTAAACGGCACGCAGATGCGGTTGAAAACGAATCGAAGAATTGGCAGAGCGAGACGGTTGAAAAATGCGGTCCGCTCGCTGTGATAAATTCCGTGAACAGACGCCCGATCCTCTCACCTTGTCTACCGGTTAATTGCAGCTCCTCATTTACATAGAGGTCTCATCCGGCGCGCGTATCCGTTCTCTCAGCTATCGTCGCGAATTCGCCACGGGTCGCGACAGTCCCGTGATACATTTTACGGAATCCATAATAGCGTCGTTAACGTAACAAACGGACATCTGCGGCTAACGAGTAGATAAATAGTCGTTAATAGATAGTTTAAAACGGGAAGAACGGGGAACGAGAGAATTATACGCGAATCCTGACCGTCCGAAGGATTTATGCCTGGTTAAATGTATACGCGGCGGCAACGGAGTTTCGGACAATTTTTCTTCCGTACCGGGTAAACAAACGGCCGTGAATGCGAACGGAGATATATCTGCTAATTGCAAAACGAGCAATTCAACCGGAGGTATCTCGGCTATCGCGCCGATTATGTTGTCGCCGGGTAGCGGCGACGAACGCGGACAGATCGCGCGCGATAAACGCATGATAATCGCCGATGGGAATTTTTAAGATTTTCAACCGGACTCGGGACCGCGTTAACGACTCCCTCGACGAATCAAAGAAACACCCGGGCGACGCGTTATCTTTATGTCTCTTTTTCGTGCAGCCATCTCCCCTTAAAAAACCGTTCGCCAGGGAATAGAGTTCTCCTCGCGTTTTATAATCAAATAAGGAGAAATAAGGCGGCGACCGAACTTTCAATTAAGAACTTACGTGCGTCCGGTATCTCTTTCGATCACCTCGCCGTTGCAGCGAGCTCCACGGAACAATTAAGACAAATTATAGTACAATGTACGCGCATCGCGATGCGATAAAAATTACGTAATAAACATAACGTAAAGAATAAATAATTGCAGTGCGAGATAATAAAATAGCATCGTTCATCTGCGAATGTTTAAATTGATTAATCCACAACTCGATTCGCAAAGAAACGCGCCTGGCTCCGCTGCGATCAACGCTGTCGACGTATCAGTAATAAAATTCTATCTCATTCAGCCGGCTGGTTCCACGTTAAAGACGAGCGTCCGCGGGCATCGGGTCGCACGCGACAGGCGCGTCGTCGCTCGTAAATCTCAACGGGGGGATTAGAAGCAGCGAAAGAAACACGGCTGTGGCTTAACGCAGCAATATAATTGTATTTCCTCGGAGGCGGTGCTCGCGCCGCCAAAGCAACGGCCCGTTCTCCACGCCGCGGCTACGCCGGCGAACGGTCTTCATTCCGTCCCTCGCTTCTCTAATCGGTTCCTCTTTAACGCGACCGTAACGAATACTTGCCTACCTCCTATCAATTAGACGCGTACCGCGGATGCGGGATACCGTGGTATTGAACGCGAATCCCCGCGAGATTACGAGAATCAACGGAAAGGAGAGATGCAGAGGTGCGCGTAATAGTGCGCGCAATTTCCCCGCGGCGTCGGTCCTCTCGCGTAGCCCGAATGCATATTTAAACTCTCGGTTACGCGCGCAATCATACCTTTATAGTTACGCGGAAGGGTGTAATAACGCGGGACGCTGCGCGTAATCAAGGGGGCAACGTTCTATATAAAAGTAGCTAACAGCAACCGACGGCGCGCATAATGCCTCTGCAACTTGTAATAGCCAGCTGGCGCCGACATCGGTCCCTCATCCGTAGACCTCCATCGGGCATTTATAGCGTGCCGCACGATCGCATCAAGGGTACTCGTTGCGATACCGATTCGAAATACGACGAAATTTATCGTTGCCGGCTACGCGTTGCCAAGCTCACGACTCGCGAGGCTCGAACGTATTAGACGAGATAAGCTAACTAGCCGCTCCTGGCTGACGTACGAGCGGAGCACGGTATCCAATGCGGGGTACGTATCCACGAGCCTTGACCTCTACCGTGCCGCGCCACCCATCACGATCGCACCTACAATATTTTATTGTGGCACTCGCTTACGCCGGATCGAACATCCCCTAAGGAACCACACGCGTTCAGCCGGATACTTTACGATTCTTATAGGAGGCCGGGGTGTCTGGGATATGGATTTCGATGAGACTCGCGTACGCTGCGGTGCAGTTAAGTAGTAACGGTATGTAGCGTGAAATAGTGCAAGTTAATGGAATACAATTTTCTAAAATGTTAATCGAATGCAAATATATTTGTTAGATATGTACGTTCACGTTTATTAATATAATCAATATAATTTCGTTGTTTTATATTTGTATAATAATCATCGTGTGCTAGAATGTAAGCAACAGAAATAAGCTTGTAGTTTAATGCATCGACACTTAGTTTCGTTCACATTTGAAAACGACTTAATATTGACCAGCAGCATCGAAGCATATAATGTCGCGCTACGACGTACCGAGTAAAGGTTCATAAAAATCCGCGTTCCAGACATCCCAACCGCTCCTTACAAAACACATGGACAACGCGTAGTAGGATATTCGAAAATGTAATAAGTAAACATCGAATATATAGCGTCACGCGATGCAAATAACGCGTAGGTTGGACACCTAATTGCTGGCAGATAACGCGGATAATGTTAGTGGCAATTTAGGTACGAAAAATAATGACACGTTACCAGTCTATTTATTAAAGACCTCGAACGCTGCCATATTTCGCGTGCAATCGTTCGCATTCTTATCGCGTCGCTTTCACTCCGCGCGCGCAATTAACGGTTTTGTTTGCTTTCCCATCGTTGCGGTTCACCGGGCAAACTACAGATTTATAATATTTGTCTTCGATGAGAGATTCGCGTTCAAGCGAAAATATTATCGGCCGATGGACGACGGCGCGCGCGGCGCAGGCATTTCGAGCATTCCGCGTGCAAATAAAGCCTTCAGCTCTCAATGAATTTATAATGTCGCGAAGCGTGATAGCGTGAAGCGAACGCGCGTGGCCGTGTTTTTTGATCCCCGCGAGTGAAATTTTTCGAACAAGGTGCCGGGGAAGAGAGGTTATGTAGATGAGATAAGTTAACTACAGGTCCGCGGCTACGAGACAGGACATGAATAATACGGTCATCGACCCATAATTGTGTTGCACTTTCTGGTCGAGCAAGATCGTTGAAATCCTACCTCCTTCGTCCCAGATTCCGCCATAATCGAAGAGAAAACGAAGCAAAAATTTGCTACGGCATCGACGAACGACATCACGGCCAAACGACGACGCCGCTAAGATCGTCACGGAATATTTTACCATTCTTAATTCGTCGACCCGCGGATTGACGCGGCCTTATTTTCTAATGGCGATCGATTCAACGAATTCTCGCCTAACGTTAAGAAATATTTACAAGACGCCGTGATTGCGTAATAACGACATGGAAGCTCGAAACCCGATATCCAGTCTTCGAATAGAAATCAGCCAGCTGATTTACAGCTAATTAAGGCTAACGAGCGGTATAATCTATTATTAAGCTGGTGTTTAAGGGCTGAAGTCATGAGCCGTATAAATTATCGTTCCGGGACGGGGGATGAGATTGGGGTAGGAACGCGACGTTGAATGGCGCGTAGCCACCCCCCTCTGAGAGCTCTAATCGCTCGAGATATTTCCAAATTAGTTACCGGCGCGCGGGTCATGGACCCGTTCACGCTGTGATTTTAAATGGCGAATCTAGCGGCGACTGTTTGTTTCGAGATTTGTTACGACCTCCCCCGAGAGGGGCGACCCGAAGAGAGCCGGTTGGCATGCCAGAATCTACCCCGGGCATCGGAGTTGATCGATCCGGGCCCCTTCGACGCCTCGTTGAGGTCGGAGGTCCGGACTTAATGACAGTCGTAACAAATGAACGGTAATGTCATAATCGAATGCCGTTGAACACCGGCAATTTCGTCGCCCCGATCCGACCGATGAAAGGGGCTCCTCTCGGGCGAATCCTCGCGTGTACACCGACTCCTCCTCCCTCCGTCGACGTCGAGGGGGAAAAAGGACAACGAAGCGATTACACGGAACGTCGTATAATCGATCATAAACCGCGCGCGCAGTTTTCGCTGCGGAATCATCAATTTACATAATTCGTAATCGCATTAACCGCGTACGTCAGGTGGCATTAAAGCTTCGTAAGAAGTAGTCGGACGGAAGCTCGAATCGATCCAGGATATCGAAATTGACAGGGGGCTCGACGATCGATCTGAATACGACGCAACCTCGTTCTAGCCCGGCGTACATCGGGACAGAAGGGATCTGACCGAGGTGTACGCGCGAGTACAAACGATCTATCGATAGCGATCGACAGTTGCCGGGTTACGTACAGCGGCGCGTACCCCGGCACCAGCCGCATCGCGTCGTGTTAGCCGAGCGCGTAGTATGAGTGCCATTAGTATGATCTATATCCATGCTTCCGCCGGCTACCGATCCTTCAGATGTTATCTCCTGATGCCTGCTGCCTCTCGCTTCTTTTCGTATCTTTCCTCCAGAGAGGAGAAAAGGGGCATCAAGAACGGCTCTCACCGTTATACTTCCCTGGGCCTTACTTACATATAGATTGCCTCTCATTTCTTACACCCGAAATATTGCCAATCGTAAGGGATGCACGGCCCTCGTGAAATTGCATTTGCATACGGGGCAGATTGTCCCGTTCCACGCCGTAAAGGACCTGGCTCCTCTCGTCCTTGCCGGTTGCTGCTCGCGTCCTTTAGTCCTTACCTCTTAACGTCGAAACGACTCGTTGAAAACCACGTAATTATCGGCCGGCCAGAAATGAAAATAAGCCGAACCGAACGAGCTTCGAACGAATATCCGGCAGGATGCTTCCATCGAATTTTAACGGCGTAACTTCGTTTCCCGAGTCTCGTCGACTATACGCGAGCGGATAATTATTCAAAAATTTGTAGGGAACTCGGGTCCTTATCTCGAACGCTTTAGCCTTCGAGCGTTAAACGGACTGCCTACCGTATTAGACGATAAGGTTAAAAGCGATCCTGTTAAAACGTCCCCTGTTAGAATATATCTTCACGGTTTTTTTATATCTGTTTTTCTGACGATCAATCCTCTCGTTTCTCTTTTCGATATTCTTGAATATTTTGCTGCGTAAACGGAACAGATGTCCCCGACGGTTAACGTCGGAATTCGTCATACGTTTTGGATAACGAGATCACCGACTGGTTTCCCATTATTCGGTCCACGAACGAGCGAGCGGTAAAAAGAAGCCACGGGGCTTAAGCGGCTTGACGTTATCATCGTTAATCAATGTAATCGAACAGCCCTGAAATGGGTCTGCTTGCAAATAAGTCGGACGGACATATTGGTAAACACGTATGCACGCATTCGGAGCGGGGAGAAAGAAGGAGGCGAAAAAGCAACGGAAACGAATGCACGGCTGGCAACGATTCGCCTCGGATCGCCTAACTGGTTTCGTCTGATCTCTTCATGAAAGGGAGGTGGCCCGCTCTTGTCGATGATTTTCGGCGATACCATTGGCCACCGTGGACGTCAGATTCATCGATAATTTCGTTGCGGACTATTTGTAATCTGTATATTCACCTGTCGATCCGTCAGTTCTTCGGGCAATCGAGATACCGCGCGTTCCGCTTCTCACCCAAGAGGTGCCAAGTGCCGACACTCCGGGTAAACTCGTAACCCGCGTGCGTGCACCGTTCAAAACGAAATGACAGCTCGATTGACAACAATATTGTCGGGGCATCCTCCGTCGAGCTTCACGAGTACAGCGACGACACCGCGGATTATCGATCAGCAATGGAGTCAACAAAAATTTTTGCCAAACAAGGCCGAGAAACGCACTCGTGGATTTTTTTAAACTTCACGCGGACGATAATTGACGCGTTCAATTTAATTTGAGATGGCCTGCCTAATTGATTAAACACCGCGATGGAAGCGAATTAAATTTAATTACGGCCGTTTATTGGACCGTATAATTAAGGCTGTCAAAAATATCTGCGCCCCCTTTGTCGGGATATAATTCCTGATAGTTGCCTAGACTCGAGCGCCTATACGAAAATAAAAACATCTTCCTAAATCTCCCACAGCGTTTCGCGAAACGCTCGGACTTCGAGCACCTCGACCGAACGTCTCCCCGATGTCACGGTTCTCCTAGACGCCGAAGAAACATCGGAGCAAGGTGGGTCTAATACGAAGTCTGTCCTCGCATATTTTTACACTCGTTCTAGCCCGGCGTACATCGGGACAGAAGGGATCTGACCGAGGTGTACGCGCGAGTACAAACGATCTATCGATAGCGATCGACAGTTGCCGGGTTACGTACAGCGGCGCGTACCCCGGCACCAGCCGCATCGCGTCGTGTTAGCCGAGCGCGTAGTATGAGTGCCATTAGTATGATCTATATCCATGCTTCCGCCGGCTACCGATCCTTCAGATGTTATCTCCTGATGCCTGCTGCCTCTCGCTTCTTTTCGTATCTTTCCTCCAGAGAGGAGAAAAGGGGCATCAAGAACGGCTCTCACCGTTATACTTCCCTGGGCCTTACTTACATATAGATTGCCTCTCATTTCTTACACCCGAAATATTGCCAATCGTAAGGGATGCACGGCCCTCG
>SHCU01000203.1:0-24586 GCA_004307685.1 Ceratina australensis | reverse complement strand
CGAGATGGGTCAAGACTTTCAGGATTAATAGAATTATAACTAGAATCTACGCGCAACGATACCTTATAAAATCTGTTGCCGATTTCACCGCACAGCTAGCTAATTGAAATAGTAACTGCTCGGAGCATTCGCGGAACACGTGTAAGACCTTGTTAACACGAACAAATTTACCGTAGAGCCCCGTTCGAATTCCCGATCCAGCATCAATCCGGGAAGTTTATCGTCGGATCGTGTGTTCCAGCCGGGAAATGTACGGCGTGGGAGAAATAGCAACCCCGGCAACCAACGCGAATCAGGGAGTTCAAAGAAAAATCCTACGAAATCGGAGGCACACCTGGGCCGGCGCGCGTTATGTAGGTAGGGCGTGTCGATGTTGGCACAGCTCGGCGAAACGCGTAGGCTGTCCACCGTATTATGCTGATCCCCCGAGTGACTCGCTTCGCCGTGAGCCTGAACTCTTGAATCGCGACTTTCAGGGCTGGAGCGCGCGCGCGCGACCGACCGAGTCCACGCATAAATACTGTGGCCTGTCACATTGAAAACGCGCGTCAAGTGACGCGGCCATACGTGCCCGCGTACATAGGTACGTGGGCGAACGCTATGGAACACCGAGTGGACCAGGTGTCGCAGGTAGCTAACAAATTCCCCCCTTCCCCAAAGACGACACCGCGAAAAATTTGCCAACACCGGGAATTCCCACGGTCTCGAGTTAATTCGAGATTCGCATCGGCGCGGATGAATAATTGTGTCAAGTACAGTGACTGCGCGTTCGCTCGACGCGAAAGGTCGAGGAGAAATGATAATTCCACGTATCGCGATATGCCGTATCTCTCCGCATAGTGTGCAGCGTTATTACCCGAGTCCGCGAGGAAAAAGACTGAATATATTACTTATGCGACATAGTCACTGTCCGTGTGTTACGATACCCTTTCGAGAGAAAATGAAGATAGTGCCGAGAGAGGCAGGAAATGGTAGGGATAATATTGAGACGGCAATAATAGATAAGAGTAACTTCGAGGAGCTTCATGGAACGAAGTTGCTCGTATGACCGCGAGATAGTTCTTGCTACCGAGGCGTGCCTACCGCGAGCGTGAAATAAATATATTCTTCCGTTAATTTACAAATATTAGCAACATCTTGATGGTCGGTTAGTTTCTCAACGTCCCGCGCACACTTCTCCGCGGAACGGTAATTAAGCAGTACTTAGGTAAATTCATCTTGCGAGAAGGTATTACTCTTTACGAGTTACCGGATAGTCGCCGCGTTTTATTACGAGTCGCAGCGTTTTGAAAATGCATCGACACGGTGATTAGCGAAGGCGCCGGGTTGACGGGATCAACGTGAGAAATAGTGTTCGCGGGGCGAAACGATGGGGAAATAAACAGCACTGTTAATCAATGCTGCCCGCATTCCGCGTCCGCGAGAGTGGCGATTTTCTTACCGCGACTCTTTCATTACTTCCACCGAATACTTCCGTACGAGCTGATCGACGTTTGCCGCGGTACGATTTGAATTTTCGCCCGCGGCCTACGATCGCCGCGAAAAACTCTTAATTATACGCGACGCCTTTCGGAGAGATCTCGCGACGTATTATATATGGTGTCCGGTGCGTAAGGATACACGATCGACTCGCAAATGACCGGGGAAAAGGAGACGAATCGCGGAGAACAGTGATATCCTTGTCGGTAAGCGGCGTATTGTAAATTATTGCGATTGAACGATTACCTCTGCCGCTGGTGGACCGTGATAATGGCCAGTTTTATTCGTCAACGTCCCCGGGGACACGATCGTCGTTGACGTCGTCGAGTCTTTCCCTTGTAAGTCGATCTTCGAAAAAGAGTAAAACGCCACGGGCGCGCCGTCGGCTCCGCGTTTAACCCCTTCTTATTAAATAAATCATCCGACCCTTTACATCGGCCAGTCAATATCTCCCAGTCTCATCTTATAATTCCTACATTAATTTCTCTAATAGCCCTGGACGTCGCTTTGTCTTCCGCGTCGCGACACCCGAAACCGACATTACCCTTCCCTATCTATAAACTCGAAGCGCAGCCACGAACGCCTATGTAAATTACCGATATAAACGACACTGGCTTCGCGATTCGTAATGGTTTAATAATAGAACGGTGCATCATTTTTCCGTGGTCGAACAACTAGTCGGGACACCGTCCCGGCAGACCTTGGAAACAGCGATACTTGTCGCTGGACGGCCGCGCATTGTGTCAGCACGGGTCGCCCTCCGCTCGCTGAACAATCTCAAACAAGACAGCGAACAGGAATAAACGTTGGGTACGGGTACATACATACAAATTCGCATGGACGCGAAAATGTATGAATTGTCTCGCTACCACGAGATCCCCAGGAACGTTCGAGTGCGCGCGCGCTCCGTAAAAACTGTGACGCTCGTAAAATGATCTTTCCCAAATGCTGCCGGTACGGTCGTTATTTAAATAGGCGCACGATTTTACACGCACGCTTACGCGCGGCGAATCGTCGCCGCTTATCCGATTAACGCAAAACGAAGTCGCGAGCGAGAAACATGCACTGGACTTACCTCTGACAGCCGCGTTGAGCCTGTCCAGGTTCGCGAGGGTAAGGGGCACCGGGCCGAAGTGCATCACGATCCTGTTCGAGCGTCGATAATCGTCGGGCACGGGCTCGTGGCGAGCCATGAAGATGCCCGTGTAACCGCGACGTATGTAGTAACCGCATGTGTCGTTCACCGTTAGATCGAGGGTGGCGTTCAACGAGCCCTTGATCGCTCTCTTGACGCGCACGTGCAACAGCCCGTTCCGCAGATCCTTGATCTTCCCCGTGAAAATGTAGTCCGATTGACGGACCTTCTTCATGAACGTGGTGTCGTTTTTAATGACCGCGGTCAAATTCGCTCGGCAATCGAGGAGTTCCTTCGTGGACGCGGAGGCGAGAGGTATCAGCGTCGCGCCGACCAAGAGTATCAGGAAACCGATCTTCAAATTGACGCCCATTTTGTTCACCGTTCGTTTACACCTCTCTGGGCATCACCGAGTCGATCTGCAATACACGTTAACACGATATTTCACCGACGTAATTGATTGTTTATAATTATTCCCGCGTCATCGCACTCGTTAAGTTCATGCCTCAATTACTGGCGGCACGCTCGATTATTTCAATTAATTCACGGTGAAAACCTGCCCGGGCCGCGTAACATAATCGAAATCGGGGATCTACGCGCGGAAATGATGGATGACTCTCGGGAAGTTCCCGTGTGATACCTGGAAATCGATATCCCGATACGAAACACCCGAACGAGCACTCCGAAACGTCGATCGAAAGAGGATTTCTGTTCTCCGACGCGCTCCGCCTCGTTTTGACTAGTTCCCGGCTGTCGATCGGTGAATCGTTTCTCGAGAGATACCTGGCCACTCGAGTTGAGCCCTCTAAATGGAAACGAGTCCGATCTTACGAGGTGTGTGATCTTGAGCAACAGGTTGGCGCCGTGTGTCGACCCACGCTCGCCGATTTCCAATCCGCGTGACTCGTTTCCCGTTCTACCGAACGGCAAGTGCGAAACTGTACGAGATCCGATCGCGTGATCGATAAACCGTCGATTCGGCAGCTGGTTGCCTCGTAGCCGCGCCGTTTTATCACCTCCTCGATGGGGCTAGATGCTGATTCCGCGCGATATTGTTACGGTACGTACGATCTTCGACGGTTTCACCGGTCCTACCGGGACATCGACCACGACGGAGCGCGCAATAACGCGCAATTTATACCTGCCTACCGACCGCGAGTTCTCTATTCGCGCGACTCTATAAAACTTCAAGTAGCCAGCCGCGTAATTGTCGGCCGCTGATCATCCAGATAGGAAACTCCGTAGAACGGTTTCGCTAAACGTTTCCGATCCCAATCGACTTTCACCGCGATGTTTCACCGAACGCTTAATCTTTTTTGTTCATCCCCGAGCGAAGTTAAAAAATAATCCACTTGTCACACTCCCGGCACTAAATTTCTTACCGAAGCTTTCGGTAATTCACTCGAAGGTACCTCTCACTGATCACTATCGAGAAGAACATCGCGAAGGGTGAACCGAACGATTCGACCGCCGAATCGGCTTATGCAACTCATCCGAATCACAAGTGTACGATCGAACGATGTGAAAAACGTAAAACGGATGGATAAACGATTTCGTAATGACCCGAATCGATCGATCCGATGATCGTGACCCTTGATCGACGGCAAACGCTGCCAAAACGCTCTGTCAACGCGAAGTCAGCGGTCAGCATTCAGGTTGACTCGACGACTATTCCAAGATCCTGCGCGCGAGTGAGAGAGCAGTGGTTAAGGTGGTGGTTGGTCGCGTGGAGGCACGCGCTGAACTGAGGAGGGCTAAGTGTGGATGCTGCAACTACAACGTGTAGGCGTAAGTCGCCTTAGACCAAGGGACCAAGAGGGAGAGAGAGATGACCGGTTGACTGTGTGCACGCTCCGTTTCGCTCGCATACACGTCCGCGCTCCTGCCTCTTTCGGAGCACGCTCGTGTACGTGTGAGCTCGCGAGGAACACGGAGGGGGAGCGAGCGCGAAGGGAGACAGGGAAGAGAGAAATCTTACCGAGACAACCGCGCTTTCCGAGCCTACCACGTGAGCATCCAAAGATGCGTACTATATGTGGGTGCTATTGACACACTTATACCTACACCGATAATAATCTCGTATACGTAGGTACGTACGCTTCCTACGTCGGTGCGCGTATAAACGTGATGTCCGTGGAAAAACGGATCGTCGAACTTTCGTTGTAAAATCGAGGAAACTGTGAAAGAGTATATAGATCAACGTCGAACGTCCGACCCGTTTCTCATGTTATCCGGAAGAAATATTACGGTTACCAACCCTGAAACTATAGGCCCACGTTCTAACATCTTGACATCCGTGATTTCGACAACGCGGGTGACAACTGGCGGAAAGCGAGGAGATAGGACGATCTGATCCGCGTCGACATAATAGGATACAGTCTCGGTCAGTTTGTAATTGATGGCGTCCGATAATACCGAGGCCCATCCGTGCGGTCACCACGGCCGGTCCGTCGTGTCACCCACGAAACGGTGTGAATCCCTTTTAACGAGTCCGTCGAAGAAGTTAATGATTCGACTTCGACGCGACAACGTACAAGGGAAGTGGCCTCGGCCTTTCTCGCTTATTTATGGTAATAGTTTCCCCTGCGCGAAGCGGAACGGTCCGAGAATGATCTACGGTGTCGTCAGTTATGGTACATCATAATTTCCGCGGATATTTATATGCTCAACGTGCAATGTTATGCAGCACCGCGGGTTGGGCGTGGATGGAATGGAGATTGTTGTCTCGCGCAGCCAACCAGATATGGTCTCGAGTTTCGTACGTTCGCGGGGAAACGATTCTCGAAATAGACCGGTGGAACTGTCCGTTTTGACGGGAAAACGGCAGGACACCTACGCGTTACGCGTCTTATCGCAAAGCAATTCGCGGATTATTCCCCCTAATTGACCGATCCCTCGAGCTCGCTGAAACGACGGGCGTTCGTCTCGTTTCGTTCATTAGGTACGGTTAATACGGCGACGTACGGGAAGGAAACGTGGGCATTTCGATACGTCAGGAATCCTGAATAGAGCCTAGACATACGCAGTCGGACCAGTTATCGCGATGCGATAATGAAACACAGATCCGTATCTAGCCGACGTTCGCCCACGTGGACATAAAGGAATGCAGGCCCGGTTAGTGGCATTGTCGCGGGAATATGCATCGATAGCAATAGACACGCCGGTGACGTTAATGAATACCTTGTGCCGAGATCCGTACCGTATCGTCGCCGATTAAACGAGATTTCTCGTCCGGTCTCTGGAACGGGCCGAATTCGCGGCAGGCACGCGATCGTTCTCGAGAGGGAATAACTCTGGAAACACCTCTACGGGACGTTGAGTCCCGGTGTACGCGAGACGAGCAAAGCGTATCGTACCGGTGCCCACGCTCCGGCGGACCGCAACGTATCGCGGCGAATCGTTCGATCCCCGGTGTCCTTGTGCATGTCCTTACCGCGTCCGCGAATCGTATTCTCCGAGGGCGTGGTGTCGACGTTACGCCTCGGATTGTCTCGTATCTTCCATCGGAATTGTCAGTTTCCAAACGCATAATATCCCGCGAAGTGCTAATAGCGCAATTCCACGCCGGAGTATATCACATTGTTCGTTACAGTTATGGATATAACCCTCTGGGCTGTTTTCACGCCTGACGCGGTTAACAATTTTTCCGATCGGTATCTCCGCTCGGCTATCGGACTATGTATCTGCGAGCCGTCCTCTCGCCGGTAAAATCCATACGAGTACGTAACTATCCGTTGAAGCATCGGTCGCCTCGACGAGCCAGGCTCATCGGATGAAGACGTTGCCGTGTATTCGGTATTTAGCGGAACGTATGGAATAATTCCGAGCGGGTAATAAATTCCCGGTTACCGTCGCTTGTACCTCCTCGGAGAATCGCTATTAAAAACATTCGCGCTAAACGATCCGCATTTTCGAGGGCAACCTGTTTGTATACGTACGGACGGGTTACACGGGCCTCGCGGTAGACAAATCGTCGGCCGATGGGAGTAAAATATGGCGATGGAAAGACGAGACAAGCTACCGCGCCGACTGATCCGCCAGCTAACGAATGGATCGATTTGCGTGGCTCGTTAACAATACACGTAAGGAACACTAATGTGCCACTTTGTTTCGAACGACCTCGCCGCGATGAGGCTGTCGTGAACGAACAAAAAGAGAGAACCGAATCTCGGAGTAGGCTGCTCGCCGTCTCTCCCCCGTGGAATTCGCCCGTCCCACGTGATCCTTGTCGTCGAGCCTCGCGTCTCCGCTCGATTATCCCCGTTCCGTCGGTACATTAAGTACGTGTACGCTTGATTAAGCTAATCTTATAAGCTCTCCTATCTTACACGGGCCGGTAACATCGAAAATGATTGCGCGCCATGGATTCGTCTCGGCGTCGTTTCCCGACGAGCAAACTTCGCCACGTCCGGTTTACCGTTTATCCACGCTCCGCGCTTCGATCACCGGTTCCCGTCGGAATTTATTTACCGAACCGCAGGATATGTACACGTACACGTTATACACACGTTCCCGCGACGCTAGCCATAGATCGGGCGAGAAATCGACCCGTTGACGGAGATGAGTTACGACGACAGTCGCCTCTGGCTCCTCCGCGTACCGCGTTGTAGTATCTCGAGCCACCCTCGGCCGACGCGTTGTTCCACCGGCGACTTATAAATGCTCGCGTGCACGTTCGCCGTAACGCCGGCATCGTTAGCCCTTTATGTGTTTGTCAAGGGCGATGTTGAGTAATATCGCGGGGACCGTCGTTACGAGAAATCGTTTCGCGATCGGCGACACTTCGGAACCGGTTGGAATTTGGAGCAGAGCATCCGAGTCGGATTTCAAATTACTCCAATTTGTTTCGCGTCATATTGCCGGGCCCGGTTCACCGCGGCTTCCAAGATATTCTACTTAAAAACCACTTAAAAAGATACCTAACGGACTTTACATCGATATCTCCGGACGCTACCGACTAGTCGACGACGTCCTCGGAATCCTGATCGCTGAGGTAACGTGTCAACGCAACGTGTACATGAACTGCCGCGACATTTAAAGAACGTCGTGCGCGCACGAAGGTAGATCTGGCGGGCAGCAGGCGCGGTGACGGTGCCACCGTGGCCAAGCGCGGCACACGGAATCCCATATAAAGGCCTGGCGCGGGTAGAACTCGGAAGCCGTGGCGAGCAGAACGCAAACGCGCGAAACACGCGACCGCGAACGCACACGATCACCGGTGACATTGTAACCGCTGGGATACGTGCTGGGAGCGAGGAGGAGGACGGCAGGCCGAGAACGGTGGACCGCGCCGCGAGTATGACCATTAAATACACAGGCAACGTCTCGGTGTGCGTGTACTTAGCATAAGTCTCGCACCCGAGGCACTCTCTCATCGTATTTCATGCGCCGCGCTTATACGCGCGGCCAGTCCGAAGACCGCCTCTCGTTCGGCGTCTCTTGTCGGGCCTGCCTCTCGTTTCTCCGTCGTCAATTTCATTTTCCAAACGCGGGACAACGAACGAATTGCCGCGTAAAGGGCGTGCCGTCGTAATATTCGGGGCGCAAGGTTCAAACGCGACGATGTAACCCGATGTAATAAGCCCAGAGCGTCACCGCGTCGGCCGAATAGTCGATCGTTTCTACTTATTATAGAATTAACGATCTATTCGATGTACGAACGTCGCGCGTCGTAGGAATCCAAGCACCTGATAGACATCGTCGAACTCGACACCTCCTCGCGGTTATGGAGTGTGAACAATGAGCGAAACTCTCGCGACGAGCACGTTGTTATTCTATGGACTCGCGCGAACAGCGCGGTGACTCGATGAGATCGTGGAATTTCAAAGCGTAATTTAGCGAATCACTTGGTGATACGCGATTAGGTGTACGCGCGCATCGCACGCGTGACTTTCGATTACGGTAAAACGGTTAATGTAAATCTTTAGATAGCCGCCGTGGCAACCAGTTATGATTATTATGGGCGGTCCTTCCCGTGCCAAATCATACGAAGATTTATGCACGCCTTAGAACGGTTTTTAAGCTGGATTAATGTAGTTCATGAATAACTAACTGCTTCCTGCTTAATCGGCCGTGTATTTATATCTCGCGCACCCGAAACGGATTATCAAGAAACGCAACGATTTCAGCCCGGATGTGGTAATAGACTAATTTAAATCCGCGTTTCTCCGCGACCCGTTCCCCACGTGCCATCCTACTTAGGTGCGTACCGTTGTACCGTTACGACGGGGACGGCAATAACGCGTGCATTCTGTCGCGGGGAAAAAATATCGGCGAAGAAAGGCGCGCGAGGACACGTGCGCGCTCGCAACCTCCGAGCGAGCAGGGAGCGCGAAATCAAACGCACACTTAACATAAATCTATACGTACAAGAATACCGAGCAAACGAAGCTTGATCGGTTAAGGTTAAACGAGAATTACCTAAGCGCGTTACCGCGACGGGAATGGAGATCGCTGATACGGTAAATCGCTCTGACCCAAAGCTGCTCCGTAATCGTCGCGAATGGTTACTTTTTTCCCGTAATGAGGCGTTCATCGTAAATTTCAGTCGCGCTCGGTTCACAATTCAACGTTAATGCGATCCCGCGAGAAATGTCCCGCGATTACGGCTGCCCTGTCGCCGTTATCGAATCCGGTGAAACGATCGCGTCGAGAGTGTCGGCTGAGGTTTCCGTTTTACGGCGAACATTGTCGTAAACGCGGGAGGGGCTCGAGGAACCTGCCGAAAAGGAGTGTCTTTCGCACTTTCGAATCGTGCGTCGAAACCGATTACAGATTTTGACGCGAGACGCGGTTATTTCCCGCGGACCGCGAACGATCGTACGGTGGTCGAGAGGCCTCCTTCTCCTTAATGGCGACCGTTCGCCAAGGTGGCGCGGTGGTAATCGTGAACCGAGAAAACGAGCGCGTACGCCCGAGTCCCGCTGGAAATGAAATACGGGTGAGAGACGAAGGCGCGGACTTAATTTAGGTTGTTACGCGGGACTCGGTCCCGGTGCACCGGCTCTCTCGCCAAAAGGGTGCTGTTTAAGCGATAAGTCATTCCAGCGATAAGCCCGCGTTCTACGGTTCACGGCGGGCCGTAAACGGCGCCGTGGAAACGTGGACAAGATGGAATTAAACTTTCACGAAGAAAAATGTACGGGCGTAATTGTATGGACCTTTATTGCGGCCGATGAAGTACGCGCGACGAGAAATGTAAATACCGAGGGGAACTTCCCTCGGCGAGCGATCCCGTTGCCGAACGATCGGACGATCTCGCGGCGGGATACCTCGAATCTCGACCCGCTGGAGGCCTACGTAATTGCGCGCTTTTTTTCTCAGCTTTTCAACCATCGCCCGTTATTATTATTATTACGGCCATCCGACAACAGCGTTCGCTTTTTACCCTAGCCGAGGTCGCTTTTCGTCGAAAGCGATAGAATCCCCGGGGGATCGCGAGGAACAGACGAGACGTTGGAAAGGGTAGGTGTGGTCATTGATAGACAGACGGACAGCCGTCTGGGCGCCTTAAATCCAACCGGACGGAACAGCTCGGTATTCTTCTTTGTACCGCGAACCACTTAGTCAAAGGATGAACGCGCTGCCGCGAGGAGATTCTTATCTTGGCGTGTTTATCGGGACACGGTGCTCGTTAAGGGCGGCCGAAAACCGGGATAGGGGCGATCGAGGTGCACGCGAAAGCCTCGAGGCTACGAACGATTGGATCTAACAGTTGTTCCATCCCTTTCAGATTAATAATTGATTAGCGGTTACGAGCGTCAAAATTCCATCATTAACTGCTACTCTGTCCGCTCGTAGAAAATACAACTTAACGAACGCGTTAATTGGCAAACGTGCGTAAGGGCATTTATAAAGACGAGGCTATCGAGCGTTCGGTATTGACTTTTTTAATCTAACTCCGCGTGCGTACACGTGGGTATCGATACGGTGGATTAAAACGTCACGGAATGCTAAAAGCGAGTATTTAAAATTTAAATGAAGAGTCTCGCTGTTGACCGATGTTATTAAATCACCGGATACAATTTAGATATGCATACGTGCGGAATAACGTATAATTTTCGGGACGCATTATGCGGCATCGTTCACGTTAACGAAGTGCATTTCGTGGCAAAACGAGAGAGAAAGAGAAAATTCAAGAACCCATCGATCGTCCAGGCGTTTCAGGTGTTTCATGTTCCCCGACTGTCTAAACCAACAATTACCGAGTCGCGGGATAAATCGCGGCGATACCGCGAAAGGCGAAATCGTCTTTCCCCGGTGGATGCTTGAAACCGAGCAACCGCCGATGTCCAATCGCGAAGGAATCGAAGAAGAAGCGTTGGTGGATGGTACGTACGGACGGGCGAACAGGGAAAAGGGAAAGGGGAAGTTATCCCCGGAGGCACGGCATAAATCGCTATGGACAGACAGCATGTTCGACTAATTACAGATCCCTGATTACCGGTGGGCGCGACTCGTTCGACTAATAAAGAAAAAATAAATTAATAAACCGCTAATATCGCGGTCGAACGATCTCCGTGGCGCGAGCAAAGGGGAGAAAAAGAACGTTTATTAATTTATTGTGATCGGAATGCGATAAAGTAAACCTTCAGAGGATTCGAATATTTTATTTCACGCCGCGTTGTCAGCCGATAGAAATAAAATCTAATGAACCATCGATTATTCGTTTCAGTGGCTGCACTTTCTGTACACTCGATCGCTTTTTATACGAAATTGGAATTTCGCAACGACGTATCGCGTTGTCGGGTAAAATTAAAGCGTCAAGACCATCGTCGACGACAAATGATCACGCGATACACCGAAGACATACACCGTAAGTTTATAACGACAGAGAAACGGCAGCGGAAAACTTCCGCGTGGGACTTCGTTCGAGATGTCGCGGCGCCTCGTTGAACGAACAAACAGAGGCGTCCATCGGTGAGGATTTATTTTCGCGGCATCGAGATTCAACCGGAGTTACCCGATGCAGCGTAGACCTTAATGAACCGCGGTGAAACCAGGTCTCACGCGTGTGTGTGTGCGCGCGCGAGCGGAGGCGTTTTCACGGGCAATTAATGCGGCCTTAAACAGACCGAAGAAACGCCCCCGCGAAACGAGCTCGCTATTTCGATTTAATCGGTTCCGACGCTTCGACGCGGCTAATTAATAGGATAGTGTTATCCTCAGAGGGTCGACTACGTCAGCCCTGAGCGATGAACTAATCCCACACCGCGTTCCCTTTACGCTCCCTCTCTCTTTCTCCCCTTCGCGTTGGGTCTTCATTAGAACTAACAATGTGCGTCTAGAAACCGAATCTCCGAGATCTATAAATCCGGCTGATAGGCCACGAAGGGAAATACGGTCTAATTAAACTCCTCGATAAAGTATTTCATGTGATCGGAAGCAAAACAATGTAATTAAAAGAGGCATCGTCTTTTGCTCGAAAATTCTTTCTGAATTATTACACCTTGATATTACGGTATAAAAGAGGTTTAAAAAAAAAAACAGATTACCTGTTTAATAGCCCGGGGTAATGAAAGTATAATACCATGGCAAAGCCGCGGCGCAAATTGCCGTAAGTAGTTCGATATTATTGGAAAACTAATAAAACGCCAGTACACTGGGCGAGATTATAAGTGAAACGAGCCGCAAACCAACGGTGAGACCGTTCAAAGGCACCGGTGGTAACTGTTAGCGGATTGGAAACGCGTTCGTTTCACAATTGACGCATCAAAAGCCGAGGCGGTAAGTACGTACGTTCGCCGATCGGGTGGACGGACCCTAGCCACCTCTTTGACGCGGCGAATATTCTATTAATGTAATAGGTAACGTTATAGCCGCCGCGACAAGTAACGGGCCTACAAATTTCTTATAGACGATGTAAATCGGCCTGTAAGTCGGGGTAGTTACACTGTTTAGCCAATTAGCGGAATGCGACCGGTTTTCAGGTGCGTACCCCGGTTTCTTTGCCTCGACGTTACTTAAAACGGTGAGGCGATATCTGCTCGTTCGGCCAATGAACATCCCTCGTTTAATAAATACGACGGGAGAGCGTAAACTTCAGCGAAAATGATTCGCACCGAGAATGTACGTATACATATAGATCTATGCTGTCCCACGTTCGTGGTAATGGCACGTGTGTATAGTTCCGTTTAAGAATATATTTCACGACGCGTTCCGATAATAATAGAAAAATATACGCGCGAATACCTGCATGAGAAACGCGTCGTTCGAACGGAGGACAACCGCGTTATTTTCGTAAAATATTGATATTATCCGGCGCGGTGAATTTCGTGAGGGACACCGAGTCTCGCGCCCTCGTGTCTAACTTCGCTGTTCCACGAAGACGATTAAATAAACGCGAAGAATATACCGAGGTATCGAATATAATTTATCGAAATCACGTCGTGCAAATGACCTCGCAGCGAACGTATAGCGTTTTGATTAGATTCTATAAAACCGTTTTAAGTTGCGATATTTTATACAGCGGCGATAGTTGGGACGAACAATGTGATGTCACGAAGGGATCTCAAATACTTCGGTGGAACATTTGAAGTGGACATATCTTCGGAAGCATCGATCGCTTGCTTAAATATTCGGATTCGTATGCTTCTTTCTACAACTGCTTTTCATAATCCTCGTTACAACAGAATGCGTATCGAAATACAACTGATTGTGGAGCGACCGCGAGACGACACTGAAAACCGGTATACTCAGACGATGACGAATCGAGGCGTGTCCTCGGATCTGATCGAAACGCGACGCGACGCGACACGATTCGATGATAACGAGGTCGTTTTCAAATGCCCCCTGATTATGCACTTAATGTTGCAGACAGTGAGCGGCATTCATAAGAAAATCGTTCATAGGTGAAGTGGAGCGACGCCGCGATTCAGTTTGAACGCCAGCACGCCGCGGCACTTCGAGGGTCGAAACGAGTCAGGCGCGGCGCGCAGGTTTTCAAGCCGCAAAACAAAATCAATCGGTTCTCGAATCATCGTAAATTAACGTGAATCGACGACCGACCGAAACATCGTCAAGCAACCGTTGCCAGTCCACCGGAACATAAAAACGTCGGCTCTATATCATCTGTAAACCTGAATGCTATTCAAGAATGTAATCATTCAAAAGTTAACATGGAAGAAGGATACAGCAAGAATGTGTAAAAAGGTATCAAAACGTTTGGTTAACGTAATCTGTTGATTTGAAGTATTCATAGAAATCGCAAGCGTGAGAGCTAAAACGTTCCAAAGATTAGGAATACACGTTTCCGGCTTATCCAGACTTATAGCCGTAGAAAATGATGCTGATGCTACTTACGAGCCTATTAAGAATGATGCATGATAGCGAGTTTGAGACATTGTTCTTGCAGCCCTTTTCGTTCTCTCTACTTCAGCTCGATTTACGTTAAATTACGCTGATTTATGTATTCGAGTTCCTTCGTCATGGAAAACAGCCTTGATGCGATGCGTGGCTATAATAGTAAAAAAAAATTGGAGATGTTGATGGGTGAAAATAACGGCCGGGAATCGAATGTAACCGAAGGAGACGCGATTGTCCAGGTCTGACCGACTGTAAACAAGGGATTTCGCGCTGTCCCGTGTGAAATAAACGTACGGCCCACCCACGCATCCTAAAATCCTATTGTTACCAAGACGTCGCGTGCTGCGTGGCAAATGTACTAGCACCTTTATCCCTATTCCTTACTTCCTCGCGTTTCACGAAACAGCGCATACGAGACATTATCTGGCAACGTTGACAGTTGAACTTGTTCAGTTCCAGAAATAAAGTAAATGAACGTCGCGATGTCGACAAGTTGGATGAATGATACTTAGCGTTCGTGCAATCGAGTTTGCGTGTATTACGAAGGTATCGCGAGATAAAATTAAGAGATAGACTCTCGACTCGATTGAAATATTTTGACATCGGAACGTAGGGCTACAATCGAAATTCATAAAACTGAGGAATAGCCCATAACATTTGGATACGAGGCGAAGGAGGCCTCTTCCACCCTCGCCCCTTTCGTACTCACGTAAATCACCTGCCCTGACTTCGGCTTAACGCGAAATTTACTGCCACGTCGTGTAAACCGTCGGCCAAGTTCGAATCGCAAACGTTTACGCACGGCAGGCACAGTTTGAAGCTCCGACGAATATTTATAGTGACTGGCATATGACGCTGCTTCATCGTCGCTTGAGATTCACATCGATCGTGGGACGACTCAATAAAACCTCAAGAATCCCATCGAAAAATATAGGAAGGAGCTTAAGACTCGCGCACGTGTGATCAACGGTGATATCCTGGTTGGAATTTCACCTAGCTGATATACATGTCACGGCAGATGTTCCGCCGACTCGTGTCGGCCCTGTCTAAAATTACACGGTATTAATTTGTCCGATAGGATCGATCGCGCGACAGCATAGGTACATAGGCGAGCCGAGTAAGTTATATCCGGTGTCCCACTAGGCTAGCGAGATTACAGTCGAGAAAACTGAATAAATTCCAACGCCGAGATGTTGCCTGCCTGTGGTGAAATCGATTCGGATCTCACCCCGTTTACTCCATAGGCAGGCTTAACGCGACTTAATGTGTTTATCAAACATCGTGATCGCTGCTGCCCATTCGTCACGTCTTACCGACGTGACGAGTGTGCAGCAGTGGGCAACGCTGGCCCGCGGGAAGCCCGTAGGACTAATGCCACCGCGGTTTCCCGCAGGATATTCAGGAATGCGCGACCTACGCGCACGCGTTCGCGTTCCTTCGCTCCTGTGCGCCACGTACACGCTTATAGATGAATAATAGAAAGTCCTTGGTCCGAGGCGAGCGCGCGCAAAAGACGAAAGAGACCGAGGTTGAAAAAGACGAATGGTAGACAAATATGGGCAGGACGGTTTCTATGTGCACTTCCCATTACCGGGCACCCACGCACGCCGGGGTAACGCGGGCCCAAGAAGTGCGTCGTGCTTAATGGATTCTCGAGATTGAATTTATCTGAGTATTCACGCTACAACAGGGAACACACTCTCGCAACACCCGCCTCTAATCCGAAGTTAACGAGTACGAATATTACGCGGTATCACTGATATTAATAATGCCGATCGTAACAACGATCCGTGCAATAATGGAGCAAACGGTCGGACGATAACGAAAGATAGGAAGGATAATCTCGTTCCTTAACAGCCACGCGAATTTCTGCGTAATATCGGATATCGATTACTCGGGGAGGCTAGCTATCTAAAAACGCCGTACGTCCCGTGAAGAGTATCCGAGCATTTCGTACGCGACGAACAAGTTCCCTGAACGACGCGGTGGTATCGATGTCGAACAATGCAAAGTACACGAGAAATAAAAAAGAAAGGACTGTGGCGCGAGGGAACGGGCGGATAAACGAAAATAATATTCGACCCCTCCGCGAACAAGCGCATCCTGTACCCACGTGTGAATTATGCAGATATGACCGTATGATCTGTCCTCTTTACGGGTCGTATCCCTAGCGGAAAGAGAAGGAGGGAATTACAATGGCGCGGCGCAAAAGTTGCGCGTATTTTAACCCGACGTCCCACGTGTCGAACGTAATGCGCGCCGAACGAATGCATAACTCGTATCACTGGCGGGAAACGCGTTTCTTTCGATCGTGATGCCGAGACAACGTTTGTACCGGTTTTCCAAATATAATATAATCCGATTGACCGTGTCACTATTCGCGTTTCTCACCGTTTGTTCCGGGAAACCGACGTGGCCACGCGTCCCGTATGTAAATGCCCGCGCGGCGCGCAATTTGTCCTACCTACCGGCCACTATCGGCTGAGATTACCAGCGATCTCCGACGGAGTAGCGAAAAAAAAATGACAGCGATCGGTGACAACCGGGCAGCGAGATTCGAGTTAAACAGTTCCATTTATAAAACGAGTGATTTAAGGTACACGCTCCCACGGATTGCTACCTGAATTACATGTCCGATTTCGTCCCCGATATTACAATCTCGCGGCATCATCAGCGACGGTAAACGGTCGGAGATTAACTTCGGACGCGACACTCTCGGTGACAACCTCGCGACTTAAATGCATAATTACATAATCCTCGGCTTAACGAGATGATAAAAGTCCGCTCGTATTTACGCGATGCCAGAAAGCCAGATTAACTGGAACCGGAGCTCGCACGAAAATTAATCGGTACTAGACGCGCGACGAAGGCGATACAACCGTAACACGTGTAGATACCGTATCTACGAATCGAGCGAAACTTTTCAAGAGACCCCGTTCGTCGTTACATAAGTCATTCCCCACCGTGAGTCGTTGTTTCAATAATTTCATCTGGTAGCAGCCGGTCTCGCCGATAAACTTACTGGTTCGGTTTATTAACAACGCGAATCGAGTTTCGATCGCGATCATACGGATTTTTCGATCCCGCCAAGATTAACGAGCTCAATCTCCCTGGAAAGTCGCGACGCGATCGAAAGAGGAAACGAGAGGCGACGAGAGTAACGGAAAGGTACGAACCGATCCGGCAGCATCGTAACGTAACTCAAGCGCCGGGACCGTTTCCCCCGGGAAGTTGTAGCCACGTATCAAATATGCAAATGCGAGCGCATAATTTGTCGTTTACGCGGCATAGTGCATACGCGTGCGGGAGCGCGCGCGCAGCCGCATCGGCGAAACGAGCACGTGGAAAAGGGCGCACAATGGCTGTGCAATGTGCATACCACGCGGCAGCCCACTCGCGCGCGGCAACGAAAATCTTGAACCCGATGCCGTTCATAGCCGGTCAGTTCATCCGGAAAGCTGCGGTGCACGCCGAGTTGTATTTATAGCGAGAAGCGAGAGAGAATGCAAATTCCCATCAGATAATGTCCGCGGCGGAGTACACGGCTCTATTACTTCGCGGTTATCTCCGAGCATTTTTTCTCGCCGCAATTTTTCTGCTCCTTCGATGAAGTTTTCAACCTCCCCGTATTACCTGTTATCTCGTTTCATTCGACTTTTCTTACATCCCTCCGCGCGATAACATAATTGCCGCGCGGAATTATCTGATCGGTGAGCTCACGAGTCCGCGAGCCGGATGCCCGGAAGACTTTGTTCATCGGAACGATTTCTCGCGAGCATCGTCGCGACGTCCGTGTCCCGAATGGCCCTCCGATGGAGCACGAACCGGAGAGAAATTTATGAAAACGAGAGTATACTTCTGCGACTGCTTTTTTCCTCTCTCCGATCGATCGTTTTTTTGTATTACCGTTCGTGTTCGAGCGAAACGAGATGGGACGAGGACCGCGGTTGTCGCGACGGCTCTATTCGAAAAAGGAAACTTAAAATCGAGCGCCGTATTCGAAAACGAATGCTTCCTGCTCGCTTCAAACCAGTATCGAAGCAATATTCGACAACCACCCACGCGTACCCCCGTGGAGAAAGTTGCCCTTCGCGATTCAATTTATTGCAATCGTTGCGAGTATCCGGTAGGAATCTCGCCGCCCTTAATTTCCCCCGGCGTACGGACAACATAAAATTAAAACGATTGAGCGAGGAAACAGCATCGGCGGCGGTGGCGGCGGCGGAATCCCCACGATCCCAGAAAATTTTATGCTCGGCCGCGGTTTTAAGAATCGTCTACGCGGAAACCGCCGCGGATTCTTTTTATTTTTTGTTTTTTTTCTTCATTCTCGCAAGATGTCCGCTGAAACGCGTCGCATGTATTCGCCGAACGCGCGGCTGTTTCCGAAATTGCCGCTGGTAAACGACGCATGTCTCCCACATATGGAAGCCAGCTAGCGAGCTAACAGTCGCATTTGGATCAAGCGGCTCGTTTATCAACGCGCCCTACGATACTACCGACCGTTTATTCTCAACGATATAGGAGCGAACGAGAAACCATTGCGTCGCATCGCAGAGATCGAGTATCGTCTCACGCCGCGTCGATTGCCTTCCCCGACCGATGAAGACATTCATGCTCGACCGTCCGCGCGATCGTCCCGTAAATTCTCCGAGACCGGCAGATACGATCGCGGCCGCGAATAATTTCTGGATCGGCCCTGGATCCCCCGGTTTCGGTATCCTGCTTTACGAACCGCGTATCGAACAATAGAGTAGGCCCGTTGTTAGGACGCGCGCCGCGCCGCTCGCCACCGAACGATTTTACGACTTATTAAGTTGTGACGTCGGCACGATACGGGATGGAAGATGAGTGAAACGAGCGGACATTTTTCTACGCGACCCGCGAGTGGACCGAGCCTCGCGTCGATTCACCGGGCTATCAAGAATTTCTCCGTGGAATTCCATTAAACGCGTAAAGTATGCTTTATGGTTATTTCGTTATAAAACTGGCAAACGAACAAACGAGTGTTTTTCACTTCGCTCGTATATCGTTTCGTGGGTGGAGGAGGCAACGCGAGTAAAACAACGAAATGGACAAAAAGTGGAGATGAATGAAAAGATGGGCAGAGACCGAAAAAGAAGTTTTCCAATTGGTTAGTCGTTGGATACGCGTTCGCATCGTAACTCCTGTGTCTTTTACGACGCGGCAGTTGGAATACAGACCGGGCTGATTTTCTGTCTCCTCCCAGCCGTTCATCCATCGCTCGCCGCGACTTTTATTCGTTTCGTTTTCACTCTTCGATTCTGTAAGTACGAACCGGAGTCCGTTCGTTGTTAGAAATTATGATCTCTAAGCGGACACTCGACGGAGGAATCTCGTTTCTCGTAAAACCCGACACCTTTGCCTTGGAGGGGCAGCGTTCTGGCAATTGTCTTCGGTTAAGCACTCGTAAAAATATACCGTACATCGCATAACGGAATCGTATTTGCTTCGCGACTCCGAACGGTAAAGTTTAAAGCTCAAGTGAAAATCAATAAGATTGATGTCTAGTCGAGAACGCGATGAAATTTTACCCTTTCAGTTTTACCACGGCATAAGATGAATCTGTGTATGAAAAAGAGATGAAAACTGCATTGAAAATATTTGGAAGTTTCATACGAAAATTTAAGAAAATTGCGGGACATCATTTTTGAATGGACAAGGTTAGAAGTCATCATTACGTGTAAACGACATCCCGTTTAAGTGGCCCATTTATATTGTGAAGAGGTAAAGAACTGTGCGCGTAGGAATTTATAAGCTATAATATTGCTACCACGGTAGTAAAGCGTGCGAGTATATATCAGCACCACGAAAATGATCACCCCGGTACATACGACGCGCATATTGCCAGATTTTATTGCCGGCTCGGCGATCACTGTTTGTCGCTTTCCTATATGGAGCAACGAGGGAGCCTAGTCCGTATAACTATCGGCGTGCCTTTCTATCGTCTACCGGCACGAACGCACCGCGGGCGAAATCGAGATATCCCGGTTCCCTCCTATTGAGAAACGGTGGATACCAACGCGAGTATCACGCGGTAACAACTGCATAGCGCGTACTGTTTGCTTAACCGCGACGCAAAACTGATTGTGTATTATCTACACAGTATTTGCATAATACGTAATCGCTTCGGTACTTCAGAGGAAAAGGCAGTTATTTCAAAACGGATAACAAAAAATAGTAAATCGTTGAACCCCGTGTAATCGACGTCACGTAAGTTTTTTAATCCTAAAGTACTCTGTTAAACAATTTTAAGCCGAGTCGAGTGATCGGTCGATCTCAGAATTGATGCGATAAGAGTGCATCATCGGTCACTATCAACAAGTTACTCTAGTAATTAGCTGTATCAATATTCGAAAATTCCAGCTACAGCTCATTAATTAACGCTGATGATGAATCTCCTCTCGGATCGCGTGTTCAACTCGGCAAGAAGAAAGTGTTCGGGGAAGGGAATAGAGAAGCCGATTCAAATGAGCATGTCAGGACACGGCCGTGAATGCAACTCTATCGGTTGAATGCCGCCTACCGTATTATCGCACCTTGCCGTATGGACGGCCGCGAAACGTAAGTGCCAATCGGCCGATGCATTAGACAGGCTCCTCGCGGCAGCAGCGGCCGATAATAAGGCCCATCGACGAGGAAGAGATAAGGATACACCATGGGGCGGACCACGACGACGACGACGACGACGACGCCGACGAGAAGACACGTTGCTGTCGGTGGTTCATCGTTAAGATCGAAGACCTTGCGAGTTATCCAGAAGGGAGAAAAGGGAGGGAGGGAAGTGAGCGGGCGTAAGGCGGCGTACACACACGCAACGCGTGGGCGAGCCACGCGACCGAACGGGTTTCTTTCGTGTCGACTACTTCGAGCCACGGCTGCTTCGTGACTTCCACGAGAACCAGAGAGACGAGTCGCGATCCCCGAGCGAACGAGCATTTGAATATTCACGCTCTCGCAGACGTCCACGTGCAACACGGCTACGCCTGCACGCGTGTCTTGTCAAAATAACATATCGCCGTTCCCCTGTTGTTTCGCGACGATACGTCGAGCAAATTCGTACACCCTGTGCTTTTTCGTTTTAACTTGGTCAGCTATCTTATTGGGTGCTAAAAATTCGGTCGGTTGTACAGGACCCGACAGTGAGTCGTAGATAACTATGAGGAAAAAATCCAAGATATTTAAATGTAGGTTAAAATTGTTTTCATTTTGAAACGTCAAAATCATGAGAGGAAAAGCATTGATCTCAGATCGAGTATTGAAAAATTATGGTAAAGATTTATTATTTCTTTTGAATTTTATCCTTCTATGGAAAACTATTGTAAGCAAGGATTGGCTACGTCTCACTGTCGAACCCCATACTATAGTTCGGATTACGAGTAAGCGCCATTATGAATTCGGTGAAGTAGACGAGTTCGTTAGGACGCTGCTACTTGCTCGTCATAACGGAATTTAATTAGGATCACCGAGTCGAAGCTGGTACCGGTATGAAACCATAAAACGGTGACTCGAGCAGGGATATCGAATAACGCCATTCACGCTTCTGTGCCGAGCCGACTTTTAATCGCGAACATTTGTTACGCTCGGTAGGATAGCACCTTTTCTAAGACTGCTCCCGGAGTGGCAGTAGGAAGGTAGTAAAGCGTCAAAAGAAGAAGGCAAGGATGGTGATCTCACGGGGACAGCGCGGACGTAACGCGATCCTGTTTCCTGTGGCGACGCTGGTTTATAGAGATTTCGCTACAGGTGTCCGTTTTACAAATCGTCTCGCTGGCTTACAATTTTGCACGAGTTATCGTAAGTTCAGGAAAAATGTTGCATTCGAATCTTGTTCGATCAACAAATTCTGCGAAAATGTAATCTATATTTCCACCAATTATTACGAGTAAGTACGTACGCGTATCCAGTGGATAATATTAGCGGAAACAATTTATATTCGTAAGTTAGTCGGATGTACTCGAATTGGTCTTCGCGTCGAGGAAGGGTGGGGCCATTAACGCGGAATACTTGGACAAGCTGTGGCATCAGATGTGTAAATCAGATATTTCATTTCGTCACGGGACGTTAGTCACCGAAAGACGAGAAAAAGGATGAGGAATTCGAAAGCCGCGGAGTGTGGGTGGCGAAACTGGTAGATGAGAAATACAAACATCGAGAATGACGGTAAATGCCCCAACTGGCCATTCGAAATTAGTGTTCCCGTCACGTCATGTCAGCAGCCGTGAATCCCGTGTTCCCGTTTAACAGCGGTTTTCAGCCGGACACCGACGACCCGAGGTTGTGCCCCGATATTTTCGTGTTTCCGCTTCGACAAATTTTTCATCAACCGATGCTTACCGAGTAAACGGGAGCGACGAGGAAACACGATTTCGTTCCCCGTTCTTTTTGCTCGATTTATCGGTGTCCTGCTACGTTAGGTACGCCAGGAGTATATCCTGCTTTCTTGAGCAAATATTTGCGCGCCCGCCCTTAGATATACAGACCCGAACGGAGTCAAACCGCCCTCCAGACGCAAATTTTCGGATCACTTATACTTATCCTCGATAAATATTCGCTTGTTAGTACAGTAGGTATTCCACGAGCGCATTCCCTTCGTTTTCGAGAGTTCCCTAAATATCGTAAACCTCTGAGCGTAATTATTTCGAAAGACGTCTTCAAAATCGTTTGGCATCATCGTTCATCGTTTACGCAAACGCAATTTCAAATATCTTTATTCGTTTTAACGCGAATAGGATAGAAAATTGAAACTGTGCTAATTTAAATCAAATAATTAGCCTCCAGATTTTATGCATTTACTAAAATATGGTATTTAGAGATATCATAATTTTTCAAATACAGCAGAAATTCTCACTCAGATGTCATTTTCTACATTGACATTACAAATAGTTCGTTTCGCATAAAATTCCGAAGTCTGGTGATCATGCGTATGAGTGAGTACACTCGACGTATTTATTAATATTCTGCATCGATTCGATACAGAATTTACATGATCGAGATTTCGTGACGCTCGAACCCGATAGGGTGGATCTTCGATCCGGTCCAACGTTTCTTCGAACAGACTCGTCATCGAACCGAACTCGAATTAATATTCAATCTGACCATCGATAAGCATATACCAAGAACATGCATTTTATCGTTAATGTGTCTCCGTGGCAGATAAAGCTTACGAATTAATTAGCCAATGACATTGGATCGCGGCGACTCAAAATTCATTATCGTCGACGTGGCTGCGCATCGATCGTCGCAAAAAGTAGAAGCAACGATCGAATCAGAAACTTGAACGGACCTGATTTATTACGTTCGGCTATCAAACATTTATAACGCGCGCACATGTAATGATCATCAAAGTACGTATTAATATTTCACTGTTCGATACAACGAACATGAGAATAATAAAATTCCAATTCTATCAATTATACAGCCAAGTTTCTCTTCTGGTAATCGCTTCAAAAGTAATGTGGGTGGCGCGGTGAAACTCAACCTACGACTTAATCACAGGTCCACGAAGAGTTAACTAAAATATGTGACGTACCGTTTGAAAAGAGAGTATCGAAGAAAACCCATTACTGTTTGCTTTGAAAGAATATGATGTTTCCATTCAATTTCAATCGACCGTGTGAGCGTGAGACTATTCTAATCGGCGGCGAAATTATAATCTTCCGAGACGATCGTTGCGCTTCGACGCGTTACTCCGAAACATTTGGCTCGCGTGACTCGAAAAAGATCTCATTGTCGGTTCGTTCCGCGGCAAGGAGGTCAAGGGACATCCCTGGTACATTATTCAAGGCTGTTCCAAATGAAGGAGTTAGAGGCAGAGCAAGGACGAGGAGGAGACCCTTACTTCGCCGTTGATAAGAAAAGGTCCTGCCACGGTTTCTTTTTGGCTCATCGGTCGAAGGTGCGAATTCTTGTATCTGGGCGTGGCAAATTGCCGCACGCGAACCTCTAATGATGCGAACAAACGAGCCGGACCTCGGGGATAGAAAGAATTAAAAGAAAGAGACGCGAGCTGATCCATCGACTAAATAAAAGCTTCGCCGAGCAAACGACCCGAGCTGTGAGAAAATTAATCTGCACCCACGATAATAGGATGTCAGTGACAAATCTGGGTATTAATTATGTACATAAAAAAATTAATAGACCAGACGATCCGGCGAGCGTTAAATTTCAGACGATAAAAATTGAATCGATTTCCCATTTGACAAAATCAATTTCGAAGTAGCGTATCTCCGCTGTCCATCAAAACGTCCATAAACGAAATTGGCATCGTATTTGCCATTTTAAATAGTACGATAAATTTGTCAATACTGAATAAGAGAGTTGAAAATTGATCGCGGACCGCGGGTATAACATCGCAATATTTGCATGTTCATAGCCTTTCAACGTAGCTAAAGCGCATGCAATCAGGCACGAAGAACCGAGAAACCGACTGGCGCCCAATCGATCGATTCCTCCGTTCCCTGTTCGACTGAAAGCCACCATGAAGAACCGAGCCGAAGGCGGCTTTCTGGACCGACTGGTTCTGTTTCCCTCTCGCCGTCGTCGATCGGCCACATTAATCATATTGCGAACGACGCCGAGCCTCTCTTTATTTATTCACCTTCCGTCTCTCTCTCTCTCTCTCTCTCTCTCTCTCTCTCTCTCTCT
>SHCU01000202.1:182974-197364 GCA_004307685.1 Ceratina australensis | reverse complement strand
CTCGTTGCCCGCACGCTTCTCGTTCCTTTAATTTCCGCCTTTCTGTTTGATCGTGCCGTGCCCCGATATATTCGATTCGCAAATTCGCCGATCGTCAATCACCGAACGATATTTCCCAATTGATAATCTCTCCGTTACGAGCTCAGTCTTCGCTGCGTCCGTATTTAAATATAAATGAAATTAATACCCTTATGCTCATTAATGTGAAATAACTAAATAATAGTTATACATATCGTGATGTTATAAATTTATAAATACAAATTAAATAAAATCAAATTCATGTTACATTTATATTTTACATTTTGTATAAATTGAAATATAAAAATAAATATTAATTTGAAAACCTTTGAAAAATATTAATAGCATGATAAATTAGATAACTCTCTGTTCATATGGCATATATTTTCGAGTTTACAATATTAAGTATAATAACATTCTTCTACTATCGAACCATTCCTAAAGTTCCGTTAATATGGACCACTTTTCTAACGATACAATTGGTAATCAAGACCGAAGTACGGTAAATAAAAATATTGTGAATGTACATTTGTCAACGATACTTTCTGTCACTTGTTGAAACAGTATTTTGAGAAGTGCTTTTCGGTAGCGCGTATCAATCATTATGCCGTCCTCGTGCAAAAACGTTGCAACGTGGATCTACTCTTTTGTCGATCAGTCTTCGAGAGCTTATCGGTACCTCCAAGTAATCTCAAAGAAACGACACCTCACCAATCCCGGAATAAAAAGGGCAACTCCTTGGGGAAACGTGATCCTATCTTTTGGGACCATTCTGATCTCACAGCAGAAGTTACAAAAAATGCTCAAGTTCTTCTTGCCACATTGGTAAATCTTTAGCAATATTTTAAGTTCCGAGGAATTTCGATCATAGCATTGAACGTTCAGGTACAGCGAAGCTCAGATCTCAATTAGAAGATTTCAAGAACTCTGCTTTCTTTGCTGTCTGTAAAATCGTTACTGAAATACAGTTTGACTATATGAAAGAATAAACAAAAATTGAGAAGGACATTTTCTATTTCATTCTATTGATTCGAATTGCACGAAATTTTAGAGTTAAATTATTATATTTCTCAATAGAAAATGCGGTGCGGTTGAAATCCCTCGAATCTTTCAACCCGGAGAAGGCTACCCTGCACCCCAGTTTCTTAACCAATATCGTATCGGCTCCGTGTTTATCGCTGGTCAGGCTGCTACCCCCTCGGCGGTTCATAAATCACCGTTAAGCCCAGCATTTTGTACCTGAGCTCCTTTAACTTTCCACACAGGGTGTTCGTGTAAAACTCGTGTGGTTAAGGAAGACAAATTAACTTTAACAGCTGCAGTTTTCCCGTACCGATAACCATACTCTGTACTCTCGTATGTGAGTCACGAAGCATTTTTCCTGGTAATATGCAAAGCGATTATTATAGAAAATCTAGATGGTACACGTAAAATCTACACGGTGGGTCACGTAAGGGTCAGTTCAGGGAGAAAAATGAGATGCGAGTAAAAGTTAGTTATCTTATTAATTAGCCGGGAAAAAAGCCAAGCGCGTTACGACATTCTGCCCTCTTTGCCCGACAATCAGCCGGCTTCGTGTATAGAATGCTTCGAAGGAATTCACAAAATGAAATAGTTCTATGTATATAAATATGTAAATAAATTTGTTAGAATAATCACCTTTTTATTATAATAAATTAACACCGTGTGTGCGTGTACCACCGGTGGTACACCCCACGTCGCGAACGTGTTAATGATCTAATATGTGTGGGCCTCATGAAAATGATCTGAAGCCGTGTCTATAAATACGTATATGTACGTACACCTACATTTAATTTGACAAATGTACGGGTTTGCTAATGATGTGCGCTTAGTCAACTGAAGGCTTAAATAATCGTAAAATAATAATAAATAAATAATCGAAGATACATTCACTATTTTCTGATTATTACGTTCAAATCTGATTTTAATTGTACGTGAAATATTCTAAAGTTGATTGTAATAACTTTGAAACATGTCGTTGGAGGCATGATTCCGAACATTGTGAATAATTACTAAATGCAATCGTCTCTCGCCTCAGATTTGAACTCGAGCAATCCGACATTCATATGCGTGCAAATATCGGCGCAAATTTACGCCCGGCCGAGTTGCATAGTGCATTTGACTGAAAATTATGGTAATAATAACTTGGTCAAATCCTTCCTGTCTCGCCTGGCGGCCATCCCTTCCCTGCCTACATATCTCTCTTTCTGACGACGGATGTGGAAGTTCGTGTGCTGTCCTCAACTGTCCTGTGGTAACCGTGGTTCTGCAGAGTAAGTTACAAATTCGCCTCGTAACGTTCTCACGTTAAATTCTGAATCTTGAAATCTTGCCCATTATTTTACTAATTTAACCACGTATTTCCGTTTTATATGGATTATTTAATTACATGCATTATAGAGAATTTATAATTAAGAATCTGGGGTAATATTATATGTATCTATTGTAAGACTAATTCAACGACATATTTCCGTTTTATTTGTAGCTAATGCTCCTGAATAATCTTACGCGTAGCAGTCTGCGCCAGCTAATTAAACTTACCAACCGACAACTAATGCGCCCAAACTGTTTCCTAGGAACAAAAAAGAGATGCGGAATCGGGTAGAGGAAAGTTTCGCAGCTAGTTGAATTCACGTTACGCTCTTGCCCCAAAGGAACTCTTCCGAAATTGATTAAACTCGAGTTAAGCTCAGTAAGGGAAACGATACTGTCCAGCAATCATGATTAAACGTACTTATACTCCATTTTATCGTATGTAACAAGCACAAAAACAGGCTGTTCGCGTTATCAATTACTCGAGCATTGTTTCGGTTCGGATTCGAACTGCACCAGGAATGGTGACACGGCTGCACGATCGGGAAAGCAGTTAGTCGCGTATTGACATGAGTAGCAAAACGATTGGAGAAGGCACAAGCTGCACGAGACAGCGGAAGCACTCGAGGAAATGCTCCGGCGGCCCTGCCGAGTCCGGCAATCGATCCTCGAAGAAAACCGTGAAATCCGGAACCCTGTGTATGGGAACGTCGACAAAGAACCCCCCTGGCGACCCCCTCTCGCCAGCCTGGCCTGCAGAACCTTTTTTTTCATCGCCCTTTGTCTAGTTTAACTTTCTCTTCAAAGGGCATACTCTAGAGACGCGGCCGTCTCTCTCTTTACTCGCGGAATTTTCCGAAATTCCTTACGTATACAAATTTAGTGGCTCAAGTCTATATTTTTCTTTTACCGATTAACATCTTCACCAGCGTTGAGCGACCTTCGAATAAACACAGCCCCTCGATAGCAAACAATTTTTGTCTGGTGTGTTTTCTCCTGTCACCAATAGCAACCAAGTTATGCAGATTACCAGTTCGAAAATGCCCTTACCCTGTATACGCATCGCGCTGTGTACCCTGTCGTGGCTCGCGATCAATCAACGGTCATAAAGAAAAGAAGGTACAGTGAAACCGTAAAGTCTACCGAATCAATGGTATTTGTTAACTTTCGAAGAATGCGTGCAAGTTATAACTTTCAGACGCGAAGGAAAGAAGAATCAAAGAGCGTACTCCCCCCCGAAACGTAGCGCGATGTTATTCGGTTTTATCACTCCGAGAAGTCACTTCGCAAACTCCTCTCGATGAATCGTGTGTGGTATGTAAGCAAGCTTGATTTATTGCTCCCACGGTAGTTTTAGCGATGGCTTCAATTTAAGCGAAAACCGCTGATACTTGGTATGACAGTGTAATCCCAGAAGCGGATTTTCTCATGGCCTCCGCCCTCTCTGCCATCGTACCCGGGCAACTTCGGGAAAGAACATTAAAGCTGTTTTCACGTTGTCGTTCGCGAACGAACTCCTTTCTAACCGAGTACTTGTCATGGTAATCAAATGGAACCAACTGGCTAGGTCCGTTCCAGATTTGCCGCTCGTTCAATTAGCATACATACGACGATTACTTACCTTCGGGTTGCTCCTCTCGGCCCTCCCAAACCGGCTCTTCCGAAACTGAAGTAGCCACGTTAATTGATTCGACACACGTGTTCTTCTTCGTAAACGTTCCTTTTGGCTTTTAAATTTCCCTGTCATTTTCCGAAGTAAACTTGCACAGTTCAAGTGCTCTATCAAGAACTTTAAGACTGGCAAGACTGAAACTTAGTATATATTAGGTCATTCAGTATGAAATGTCCGATTACCTAAGACGCACTCTTTTTTTCAACGGCCTGTCGTATCGTCGTCTGGACGTTAAATATATTGTAAGTGATGGATAAGAGAAAAATGCGAGTTATTTTCGGAAACCGCATTATACTCTTTGTGATTGAACCGCATAGTATGCCAGCTTCGATTGTCTCGAAAACAATTTACTAATTGGTTTAAACAACCTATTATTGATCACTTCCAGCAGAACAGATTGGGTATTAATAATTTCGTGGTACGCAATTAACATTTTAAATCAAATCCCTACCTCGGTAATAATAATAACTGCAATCAGTTATATTAAGCAGTTTCTACAATGTTTCGCTGTTTATGTGCCACGTATTCAATGTTTCCGCTTTTGACCACAAACGCAAAGCTTGTATAATGCGATAATAACCAATTATTATTCTTCTAAAACATTTTAAACTAAATGAATTGTACCATGATATAAACTGAACTTTTAATTGTTTTATAAATTTTTAACTTGTTTTCTAAGCTAAGGTTTGACTTCCGACTCGTGACCCCCAGTACATCTGACGTCTTTTCACACGTATATTTTCTGTTACTGCTTTAATACGCTGTTTCCATGTATGTCTTGAATCCGAATCAAGTGCAACAAGATATTTCACTTCGTTTGTTTGAGGGTCTTACATCGAAAGCGGCAGGCAAAAAATCTGTGCTAACCAAACTGCGAAGATCCTTTAACGAGTGAAAGAAGTAAATTAAAACAAACGATCTTGGAACTCGGTGTAACATCGACGTGGAATTAGTTGAAGAGTCTGACAAATGGAACGGCCTTCGGCAACCGGCCGATTCCGTTCGCACTCAATGGTCGAGTCTCAATGCCGGAATGGGAAAGAGAGACCACGGAAAATGAAGAAAAACACGCCGGGAGTTAATTCTTCCGCTCGCTCGCCTGCGTTCGTTGCGCTCTGATTCCTCTTTTCCCAACTCATTTTCTCGTTGTTTCCCATGATATCGAGGTTGTTATTCGATCTTAATTATTACTCGTTTCAAGACGGAAAATCATTCGTAATATCTGAGCTTCCGAGAAGCTTCGGTTACTCATACGTCTATTAAAAAAAGATAAATTCAGAGCAATGCTAGTTTTGAATTGACATTGATAATTAATTGATACATTTGAAATAACATTGAGAACTTAATTCTGCAAGAAAGAAAAAGCATAAAGCAAAGTCGAAGCAAATTTTTTTACTTGCCATAATAACGTTTTCATAAAACACCTTTGAACCTCAATGTCTTTTGTAATATTACAATTTGGAACGTCCGTTATCGCACGGATTACGTTCACTGATAATAAGGTCTGATTGAATGTACTGACAAGGGAGAGATACACGACGCCATATCTCTGACGAACGCTTGAACCCCTGTCCGCGGTGCAGCTTCTATCAGGAAATACATCAAGAATATGCTGTCGTTGGCCTCGTTAACCAATTTACGCGAAATCGCGACTCCAATCTAGCTGATTCGCAATTTGTCCTGCATTGTGTGACAAAATTCATGCCGCGCAACCGACCAGCTCGACTTCACGGCGTTCTCGTTCGCGTTTAATTGCGCTCATTCCCGCATGAATGTAAAATCCTGATCCTCCGTCGACCAAATATCACGGGCTAATAAATTTTAGGCAATCGTACAACAAGGCTAATTGATTACTCAGATCGCGTGTAGTTTGTAAATACAGGTTGTCCCAGAACTAATACTACGCCCGGAAATGAAAAGTTCCTGAAAAGTAATTTCAAACAACATTTTCCTTTCCCGAATAGTTGTCCGCGTTGTCCGGTTGAGTTAGTAACAAAGAATCAGTTAGAGGAAAAAAATCCCGACGAACCAGGGCGTTGGTATAGCGCATGGAGATACGAAGGTTACGTTACAATAGATTTTTTAAATGAAACAATATGCTTTTTTACTTACGTTCCGATAGAGAGTTTCAAGATGAATACAACAATCTACTGAAAACGTCATTCCCTTATGGTCCTTGATTTTGTTAAGGTAAATGGAGATAGAAGCTAGCACTGAAAAAATGAGGCATAAATGTATTATTACTTTTGAATATTATCCCGATAAGGGACTCACGCGTACGCAGTAGTGGATTCAGAATAATTGTCCGAAACTGTACCATGCGAGTCGGTTAATTTGCATACAGAAGGACAACACGATCGGAGCCTGGAGTTTAATCGCGCACCCGATATTCTTCGAGGAAGCTCTTCTAGTCGCACCTTTGATATCTTTAATCGTCAAACTAGCAAATACTCGCGGTTAATTAAACTCACCGCCCATCGACTCGTCCCATCCACTCGTAAGCTTTTCCTCTGTCGATCGATAAATTAATCCGTTTAATCCTGCTCCGTTCCTCCTCCCGGGGCACTCTCATTCCGCTTTGTCTCCTCTCGGCGTCGATTGTGTCGCTTTTAGGAATTATCTATCCATTATATCTCGCGAGTATCCGTGTAATTTTAACTATAGACCGGAATTCCTCTTTAATCACAGTGCTCCTTTTAATTATTTCAGTGAATTTCCATTTCTTTCAACGCTTGCTCACTTCCTTCGACATTATTAAATTGTCAATCTTTCTGCAAAATCCAAACACACCTCAAGCAATTTCAGTGGCAAAGTAGTTGTTATCGCAACTATTAATTCGCAACGAGTAATTAGCCAATACCTTTTATATTTTAGCACTTCTTTTCTTCTGAACAGATCGCGAGTTATAGTTCCCACATCCACATTAAACGCTTTAACTTTTGTTCACCTAATTTCTGATATCTCTCTCTAGCTGGTTCATCCGCGCGGGTTTGTTCGTGGCTCAGTTTCTTCCACGGAGTTGCTAATTTTCACATCGTGCGAGGTGAGCACGAGTCCGTCGCCAGGTAAAAAACTGGGGAAACACCGGGTAACTTTTTAACTCTTCGCGGGAGATATTCGTGGAATGAAGTTTCGCGTCTCTCCGTTCTTTCCCATCCTCCACTCCGACTATTCTATTTCTCTCTCTCTCTCTCTCTCTCTCTCTCTATTTATCTGCGAGCGTAGTTGTCAGCTGAGCACTCCGCACAAGCTCTGGCTTTTGGTATTCGTCTAATTTTCAAACTTCATTTAGTTTAGAATAGAAGCGCATGGACGCGCATTGAAATTTGAAGATACAGTCGTTACGGTCGCCGCACTTTTAGATTAGATTACTCGGCTGTTGGTATTGCCGGATACTCTTCCCTTTCTAAACTTTTTCTAAATTTTTATTCACATTCCTGCGCATAATGTACAGCCTCGGACAATTATTCTGAACCCCACTGCTGCTTATGCGTGAGTTCCCTAGCGAGACAATATTCACAAGTAGTAAGAAATCTATTCGTTTATGTTTCAAACGATTATTCCAGCTTCTTGACCTGCTTATCACGGAACAAGCGGTAACCATTTTATTGTTTTACGAATTTATGCGGCGCCTGGAACGGCTGGTAAAATCTAATATGACGAGACGCAGTTGGCAGCGACTTGCTCGGCACATAAAACATACAAGCAAACGACGCGAAGGGAAGCGATGTCACGCTGGCTCGAAACGCTACAACACTCTTCGAACGATGATTCGTCCTCTAACTGTTGGAAAAAGCGTAACAGCGAGACGTTGCGCCATGCGATACGAGCCAATTGTCATACTTCCGTTCGCCATACTTCTTTGTCCACGTGTCTTCCAACTGAGATTTTCATCCATTCTGATTGCCCATGTTCCATTTCACAGATACTAGCTTTTCTCTCTCTCTCTCTCTCTCTCTTGAAGCAGGTAAATAAAAAACTGACCAGGAGTTCGATTGAAATCGCTGATCTATTTAATAATCGGATATAATGAGGATAGATGCAATAGGTAGTTTATATGCAGCTATCAGGATTGATACGTCCGTATACAGGTTTGAGATCTCATTTTATTCACATTTTTATCTTCTACAAATCATTCATTTAGAACATTGTAATCGTTATTAAGGTTGCTTACTATAGAAAATCGCAATCACGGTCGTGATTGAGTATAATCACGACTCGTGATCGTGAGTTTGTGATCACCGTGAAAAATCACAGTTAGTGATTTTGAACGCCATATCTAGGTCAAATATGAATCTGGATCGAATCATTTGAGCGCGCCAATCGCGAACGAATAAAAAATGTATTAACCAAAGGCCATCGGCGACGATCTCGTCAGATAGCATTGTGTCGATCGTCGATGAGGAATTGCAGGTTAACAAGACGAAAGGAGGGGTCGAGGAAAATATCAGGCAGAGAGACAGTGATCGGGGCAAAATGCCTACATGCATCGGTTTTTCATCCCACCGTCGCAACTGTTGGGGCGAGATGCAGGTGACCGATCGTGAATCGAATAATCCGGATAACGGCAGATGCATTTTTTTCTTTTTTTCGTTCTCCGATAACCCTGAAAACAATGGTGTATCCGCTTGTACGTACGCACGTGTGCGTGCACGCGCGTGAACGCGAGTTGTCATTCCATCAGGAGACAGACGAAACCGGTGAATTACATTTTTATACTTTTTGACGAGATTTTTGCTCCCTTTTTCATCCTCTCCTTCTCTCTCTCTCTCTCTCTTCCCGGCCGTGGATTACGTACGAACCGGGCCGGGCCGGGCACAGAAATAACTCGGATTTCTCGTCTGTTGATTCAGCCACGTTGATTGCGCCTATGATTTACATCAGCCGGCCTTGTAAATTTTTCGTACGGGCCGATACGTTCGTGCGATATCTCGAATTCGTTTCGTGTTTCAATTCTCGTTTGCGAAAATTTCCCTGTTCTCCTTTTTTCATATATCGCATTGTTGAATCAACACGGTCAACGGTGATAAATACTATAGAAATACAAATCTACCGGTAATGGAAGACTGTAGTAAATTGTTGAATGCAGGTTATATCATATAGAATGTTTAAAAAGTGCCGTACCATGTACCTACGATATATGTATAGATGAATCTAAGGTATTTTTATTTAATTTTCAGTTACAATTTTATTTTCGACACCTAAATGAAAAATTCAATCGTTACTGAGACACGTGTAAACGTTTCTTAACACGTTGAACGCCACATTGAATTGCTTACAATGTATTTCATATGGGCTCGGAGGTCACCGGTGACCCCCATGGCGTTCAACGTGTCAAAGTTAGTATCACGATTCGCACTTCGACTTCTCTGCCTGTTATATTTTTAATTTAAAATCATTTTAAGACGTAAGAATTTATTATTAATGTATTTCTTAGCTTAATTAAGATTTTAAGTTGGAAGTGCTGACTGTTTGTATACTTATTAGCTGAATTACTATTTACGGTAATATTCATTAATGTTACATTAGTAATTGTTTTTCAAGGTACAGGTTGAAACTGTTTTTATTTCGAAACGTCAGAATTCTATCAGAAGCCAGCAGCATTAATGCCAGATCGAGCAGTGAAAAAAATGAGGCATAGATTTCTTATTACTTTTGAATATTGCCCTGCCAGGGAATTCACGCGTAAGCAGTAGTGGATCCGGAATAATTGTCCGAAGCTGTGCAGCGAATCGCGGAAATTACCGTGATTGTTCCCGTAGCTCGCGACACAGGATCTATGATAGTTGTCAGGCGAGATTAAACGAACTTCCTAAAGTTGCCATTACCCGTGACATGTCGAAAGTTTATAGCCGAGGAAGAAACGAAAAGGAGAGGAGAATTCCGATCGATTTTCGTCGCTTTTCTACTCGGCTGTCCCCCCTCGGCCCTGCTTCGTCTCTCTGTTCCTCGCTTCGAGTAGAACAAACGGTTCTCCTTCTCTTCTCGTTATATATACCGTTTATCCCGTCCAAGTTTTTCCCGACCAATAGCCTCGAGGAAAGTGTAATTCCATCGCGCAGTCGAACTTTCGGCTTTAATGCTCGCCCGCTTTATTGACCGGCTACATCTACCGTTAGTATGGCCAGTTTCGATCACGGAGGCAAAATCTGGATCCGAGGCTTACGGCGACAGGGTCGCGAGCGTCCAGCCCAGATTTTCACGTTGGAACGTAATATCGGTAAATGCACCTTCGAGCATGAAACCGGTCCATCCAAATTTATCTAAGCGAATAAGTCTAACGATTATTTCATATCATATTATTTTAAATTAAATTAATTCACTATGTAATAAATAAACTCTGGATATTTAATCAAAAATAAGTTATTTATATGAAATAGAAAATTTTTTAAAATTAAACATTGTTTTTGAATTAAAATATAAAGAATTTTATAATTTCACTTTTGAACATGGAATTAATTTTTTATAATTTCTGTAAAAAACACAATTTCTTGTGCATACATATTGTGAGACAGTATTTTATCTCGTAACAAAAATTATAACTACTGCAATTTAAGAGGGAAAATTGTAGATGCTCGTTTCGAGGATTATTTAAGATTGTATGAATCGTAAAATCTTTGATAAAAGTTTAAGACATGAGATAGAAAAATTGTATCCAATATTTGAACCAATAAAATTCATTTAATATAAGAGCATATAAAACAACGACACGGTACTCATTGAACAAATCAGTAAATCTCTTCGAGATATTATCACAGCCGACTTTAGACCTAGCCACGCTGAGAGACTTGAAACAAGGGGGAACAAAGAGTGATATTAAATTAGTAAATAGAGAGGTAATTTGCCGAACGTTCAGTGTGGAGAGGTAATTAATCACTAGCTAATCAATTATATTTCGTTCCGATTGGAACAATCGATCGGAAATTTTAACGATCGTTATCCGTTTCCGGCACATCGTGCCGCACCGTCGTGATTAATGGCCCGCGTTTGGTGAATTGAAACGGGAGTATCGAATATTCCTGAAGTATACAGTGAATCATCAGGCTTATAAATTTGTAAAATTGTAAGTCAGAAGAAAGAAGTGCTTTGGCCAAAATTCCCTGTAATCGTGCTCCCTTACCCGTTTCTACTCTTATTTTTAGTTGTCGAAATTGTCCCTCGCGTAACGCGGTTCAACTGCGAGCGGGTTCAACGTAACCCAGAATGCGAAAGCTGCAGGGCTTCGGGAAACCACGCAAATACAATAGCCCGTTGAGACTGACCGACGTAACGGTGAAATTAATTTCATACCGTCTGAACTACATCGAAACAATAAGTTAACTTTTATCGCTTTGTCAAAACATCTCGCTGCCGTAAAAGCTATAAGCATAATTGTGTCCATAATTAGGAAAGTGGTCTAAGCGAAAATTTAAAAAAGTAGTTTACCAATTATTTCACGACATATTATATTAAACTAAATTAATTCAATATAATTTTTGCGATACCGTTGTATTTTAAATAAACTATTAGATAGCGATTTTCAACTGTTTAACTGACTAATTTCTACCCTTTAATTTGTATTTTATTTGATTGCGTAGCATCTCAAGCTGAAACTTGCCACCCGTTTTTTACTTTTTAATGAAAAAGTCAGTTTTTAGGAGATACAATGTACCACGTCGTATTTGCGATTCGAGTGTTTCCCTCTACGCGATCCACTCGATGTTCCTGCGTCTCGTTCGTGCTTCTTTCTTTGCTCGATGAATGCTTTAAACTCAAAAGGATGAAATTGGAGCGGTGAGCGAAGAGAGCAGTCCGGCTTCTTGCGGTCTCCGCGAGTTATGGCCTTCTTCATTGTCGAGCACCGTAATGAGGCCAGCTTCGAGACCATTTGGACTCGCGCGTGGAGATTATTAGTATCTGTTAATCGCATGAATAATTTTCCGCTTTATATACATACGCGTATATAAATTTCCGCGGCGTGAATTTATTACTTTTTTATTTATTATTTATTATAATGGGCAATGAACTCTTCTCGTATAAATTAACACGCGATTAGCATACTGTGACAGATGGTTGATCAGCATTTTTCTAAACTATAAATCGTAAAGATTGAAAATGAACAGAAAAAGTGAGTGATCGAATATACAACTGAATATACAATACGATATACAACAGAATATAAATTATATAATACAATCTGCTGTGATCACAATACTGCATATTCTACGTCAAAATTAATGAATTATTAATGCGCCACGTTATATTTGAATTTTAATGTAATAACGAAAATCGCAATAAAAAATGCAAAATAAACTGGTCCCGATTTCTATCTGAAAATTGCTAGGATATCGTTTCTACCAAAATTGTCTATTAAGTAAAGTAGCGGGGCATCTAGTCGGGCAGAGCAGAAATTCGTCGATAGTAGGTCTCCCCGGGAAATGTAATTTCCGGAAACCTTATCGTTACCGAAACCCGTTGCACCGCTACAATTTACATAACGCAGACTATCTTTCACCAAAATCGAACCGAGGGCGTCTGGACAGGAATCCGTAGGAGCGGATCTTAATAGATCCTTGTGCATCGAGGTAATGAGCATACGTCGAAACACAGAGAAAGTTAGCATTTAGTTACTTACACGGTAAACTCATGAATTCCATTCTCGACATGAGTGCTCCAAGACTTTAATCACGGGGAGATTATTTCAGTCAGGGAAGCTTCATCCCCTGTGAAATAGGACCGTGAAAATAGATTCGAAGTAGTCGATATTAGAAATGATATGAAAAACTGCGGACCGTGATTTTCACTGTTATCATAAACTCATGATGTAGTAGTAGTAGTTGTTAATATTAGTTTTTATAGTAGTTAGTAGTCGGTAGTCAGTAGTTATATTAGTTCTTATAGTAGTTAGCAACCCTACGTACGTGTACACGTATGTAGGGTTGTACAAATTATAGGCAGGACGGTTACTGATAGAGCTAAAATTTTAACGAACTACTACTCGTCGGAATTCATGGGTTACTTTCACGTGTTACTTATATCTTCCTTGCCTCTCCTTTTGGTCCCTTTTCATCTCTCGACGATCCCGGGACCAGCAGAGGCATCCGTACTACTTTTACGAGCACGTACAGCTCACATGCGAGAAGAGAAGATGCATGCCGCTACCGGATAGCGGCTACGGCGGTCGGCGAAATGAGACGTGACTCGAATTTGTACGTCCGGGCTCATTTACGACCCACCGAACGATAAGAATTTAATTGCGTATTAACATAAAAGCCCGAAGGGATGCAGACTTGCTCTTTGCCAAGTTTTCCCTCAACGGGACTCTACGGTGACCGGATATTCTTCAGAAGTGTGTTGGCTAAAAGAATATATAATACGAAAGGTAAAAATGTAGACCTTGTTTTCACAGGTATATACATATAATAATATACATATAGAAAATTAGTTAATTAGATTTTTAGCAACCTCAAACTTGCCTCCCTTTTTACCTTTTTATAAAAAGGTCGGTTGAGTATGAGGTTATTAATTTCATCATGTTTGCGCACGATGAATATTTAAAAACCAGTTATGCACCTGTGTGTTCTAGGCGTTTGATCGTTTGACAAATGAACAGCTAATTACCCTTATTTGTGAAAATACCTGGGCATGCATATAGCCGTGAACACGAGCCTGGGTGAGGCAAAGGAAATTCTCATGACGTACACGCATGTATTTTCAGTCTCATTAAAGAACAAAGCAAGGAGGAATTAATAAAACGCTTTAATATCACGGATCGTAAATAATCATAACGAGTCGCAGGATATTAATTCCACGTATTGCGAGCCCCTATCCACTTTATCTATCTTATGCACGCCGATATATACCGTTACTCGTCCGAGGGAAAATCCGTATTTGCGGTAACCAGTAGCGATATTATTAAAAACAGAATGGAGCGTGAAATGATATGAAGCACCAGCGTGGAAAGGGTGGTGCCTGAAAGCGACAGCGTGCCTGATTTTCCATGAATGTAATAAATTTTAATTAAACGATCGCCAATAAAAGCGGCGCGAACTTGTCGGTGACTGATCGCCCGGCGAACCATCTGTTCCGCTCTATTCGCTACGCGCTAACAAGGAAATAAACGACGGGAGAGGGATTGATTTGGGGCTAGTAAAGCCGGATCACCGCATGCGATGCGTCGCGTTGCGCTTCAGTGTTTCCCGGATCACTGTCATTAAATTTAAGTGTGAGTTAAACTTAAAATAAAGTACAAGGTATATATAACGGTTTTCAGTTATCTTACAAATAATGGGTTATGATCTGAAATTTCCTTAGGACACTCGCAAACATCGTGTACAGCTTATTTATTTATTACACAGTTGAGAAATCGCATTATAAAAAGATCGTA
>SHCU01000202.1:148957-163926 GCA_004307685.1 Ceratina australensis | reverse complement strand
CCAGAAAATGAAATCAGTATCTATAGATAACGAAAAAAACGAAAAAAACGAAAAAAACAGTATCTACTATCTGAATCTCTTTCGCATCCTGTCGCATCTCTACCTATAATGTTCTCGATGTTGTTACCCAACGTTTGGCTCGGCTTCTGATAAGATTGTCTACTTATCCCGCGGCGTGATCTTCGGGTAGCAGTGCACGGAAAACTTCGGTGAAACTATCGTTCTCGTAAAAACAGCTCGTATGCGTCGACTGGGAGACAGACAGTGAATCACCGCATAAAAGCTAGGAACTGGTCCTCGTATCGCGGACAAACGCAATGGCCTGATAAGGAGAACTTCCGTTCTATGCTTTGTAATAATTCCTTCCAACCTCTATCTATCGTGAACGTGTCTGCAAATACTTACAATGCCAGCAACTGTCTACTTGTCTGAGGCGAGACGTTCCCTTGTTCTTTTGTACGGCTGATAGCACAACCGAATCTAGACCTGCCAATCCTGAGAGACTTGGGAGTCTTACTTTCTACTCCGTATTACAATTACTGTCTTTTTTAACATATAACTATGTTAATTTATAATGATTATGTATAAGAAATATATAAAGTTGATAACTGTGGTGAACAGAAATAATACGAGTGTCTCCGGTGTTAATATACGCGTTATAAAGTTTCTGGTGCCTCGGAAGAGTGAAGTGTTGCGACTCGTTATACGTGAAATATTTCGTAGATTTTCAAGAAAATTCAAATATCCCGGATTGCAGTATAATCGGTGCTGATGGCAGAAACATATCGAAGCGAATAGAACCATATAGGATTGTAAATAATGCTAAAATTAACGAAATTACGATATGATGTCAAGGAGGTGTTAAGCTTTCTAGAAGTAAAATAAACGCGGGAAGCTGTGAGCGCGAGAGAGTAGAGTCCTTGCAATGTTGCCATTTTATTATCAGCATGGCTAGGTCTATAGTCGGCTGGTAGAAGTGTTCTCTTTATTGATTCAAGAGAGCCGGTTGCAATCGCAGCTTTCAGATTTCCAGATGTACGTTCATTACGTCGGTAGGCAGGTTGATTAAAACTTCTGTTCGATTTGGTTTCGTTTTGCTTCGCGGGTAGAATACCGTCGCGTTTTTCCGTTGAGGAATCGACATCTCGTCTCCGGCGAGAAGGAGCTCGCGACGTGAACGCGAGAATCACGGAAACGTTGTTAGGCTGTTTGCTGTTGGGTCGCACGTATGTATGCGTCGCGTATGCATGTGCACTGTGGACTTAATTAAAGACACCTCGTCGTGTCATCGAGTTTAATCAGCGGGGTTGTGTTGCTCGTTTGCCTTGGAAAAGTCGAGACAATGCTATGCAAGCTAGACAATGGAGTACCGCTTTTGTATCTCGCCCCATTCCTTCCGAGTGAAATGAAACGCGAATAAGATTTATGCGAAGATTTATAATTGATTACAGATATTTTATCGCGATAGAACGTCGGTTATATGAGCCATTTATTTTGAAAGTGGTCCAAGTCCATTTACACTTGAATTCAGATTTTAAGAGCTTGCATTTTAATACAAATAAAATTGTAGGTGTAGGATGTAAATCTGTCATTGTTCATTTAAATATTTCTAATTTTAAATATATACACGATTTTTCACTTTTTTGACTCCGCAACGAAGGGACAAAAGATTCGACCGCACAACCCTAGAGACCCTAGGTTCAACTGATTGTCCCAGAGGTTCGAGTTCGAGAGCCCTTGAGATAAAATGTATACAAAGTTGCTCCACGCCCGACTGCTTCGACGTAGTTTAATTTCACAAAGGGAAAACGTATCCCGGACACGTTGACGAATTCCTAGTAGGAAACGATAAAGCCTCTCTAGAAGGTGTCCGGTTAAGTGTCTTTCACACTTTTTCTATTTATACAAGACCGAATAGTCTTTCAGGCGTCGCGACGCAACAAGACTCTTATCTTCGTTTCATATTGAATACTATCAACGTCTCGAGCAACATCTGCATTGATACCAAAAAATTATACAAACTGAAAGAACAACAAAAAAGAACTTTTGGTTCGTAGAGACAGAACTTGGTTTCTATACGAAAAGAAAATAGTCAAGCTGCGGACGTGAATGCTGAATGATAAATTGAATTGTAAGATATCAGCCAGGAATTCGCCTAATTATCGCGTGTCCGTTAATGAAGCTTGCCATTCAGAGGATAGGACACCGCGCGTAATTCAACTCTTGAGTTCTGCTATCGTCTTTCGATGGAGGACTTAATCAAAATACGAGCGGCTAATTATGTCGGCTCTCCTTACGAGAGGCTGCAAACTCGAGCGAGACGTGGGAACATCAACGAGGAGCCTTCTGTCCTCTACCTTGAAAGGGAACGTGAAACAGTGGCAAACTAACAGGCAGCGGGGGATAAGACGGAACGCCGAAGGGAACTAGAAACTGAATTAAGGATGCGAGAGCAAGAGAGAGAGAGCGGGGTTTGGTGGGGACGAGGGGGATGAGGCAGAAAGAGACGTAATTGGAGCCGCGGGCTTGGAACGAGTTTCGTCTCCCCCTGATTCTGCCGGGATTCAGCTTGGAAATTAAGTGAAACAATTCTTTTCAACTCGAGCGACAATCGTGTCGACTTTCCTAACTGCGTGCAACGTCACTTGAAACAAATAATTTTGCCTAATCAGAGAATAGATTTTAGCAACATGAAGATTCAGCAACATCAACGCCATCGACTTCGAATCACAATTTCAGAAGATATTAGATTATATTTAGGAGGCTTGACAAGAGACATAGAAACTAAGCTAAATTCGCAATGGGAAGGAAAATGGAAAATAAATCTTATAGATATAATATGTTTTCTGAAAATCAGAACAACATCTTTGTTTTAGCAAGAAGTGAACAAGCGGCAAGAAGAATATCCTAGACTTATTCATAGTTACAGGATATCAAAATACTTATCGCACAAGTATATATACATATATACACAATTAATTTTTCCTGTTATAAGAGATGAATCAACTTAAATACAAGATTCCCCATTTTGTGTTACAAATGGAATAACTTTTTCAGCTTTTTTAAGGCAAGAGATGTTACGGTCTCTTGATCAGGGCAAACGACGTTGAGAAGTTGTATACGTCGAGACGGCAAACCGATTACAAACGATCCTTCTTGCATTTTATTGTGTCTGTAAACGTATTTCCCAGTCGATGGTTCCCTTTTATCGCCAAGGCGTGACTTCGCTCGGATGAGATTTACTTTGAACGCCCGGCTACTATAGAATCAAGCATTCGTATCACAGGGATTTAAATGAAATAAATTCTTATCCCCATCGCCATTCGACTAGTGCTCTCTCCTTTCCGTCACTTAAGCCGAGAACTTCGATTGCATCGAACATAGATTCATTCGGTTTAGGTAACAAAACGAAATACTGAAACAAACTTCTATTTAAAGAGGATGTAACCAGCGACCAAGAAGGTATCTTTTATTTGATTTATTTATAACAAAAGCTCATAATGCTAAATCGTGTAATTGATAAAATTAAACAGGAAATTACTTTATTTAATCTACTTCGAGGGAAAATCTACAAATGACCAGGAATCAGTGTCCCAAGTTGTATGTACAAATTTGCTACAAACCATGTCAGTGGATCGCCACTTTTTAGCCAGTAAATGGACAATAACTTCTGATCAGAATTATCTGAGCCGGTTACTGGCCATTTACTAGGCCTAAAATACTGACCAAAAAATTCATGTATATATATAGTTTCATGTTTGCATTCGAACCATCGCATTCGTCAAGTTTTCGAGAAATCAGGTCACATCTGAGATACGTTTGGGCCCGTGAAAATATTCGTGTGATCTGTGACCATGTTAAACTGTGTAAAAATTTGAGTAAGCCAAGTCAAAAGTAACCAGAGTTGTATCTAGAAGAGAGTCGCTCTATCTATCGTAAAAATAACTGTCAAAACCATTTAGAAGACTCCGTTTTGAAATGAAACTTTACTAGAAATACGCAACGCAGAAATAACGATGTTGCTTCGTCGAGCATCGACGCTATCGACTAAAAAGTGACCTGCTGCATCAGCTCTTTGCCCCCATCGAGTCAAAGTCCTGCCTCATCGGTTTTTGCACGAAAAAACCAGGCGTCACGTTATCGCACCTTAACAAAGACGTTCAGACCCGAGCGACTGAGCATCTGAAAGACATTTCACACTTTCCTAAACGTATACTCCACGTACCACTATTTTTCTTACACTTTGTCTATTAATTTGCGGAAACATAAAAACTAAAAAAAATTATTTTAAAGAATATTCAAGATTATACCTTCGCTGTTGAAGCTAAAATAGTGGTAATTGAGTGGAAAGAGACACGGAAGAAGTGTCATTCAGAGTCAGTATCGAATGGGAATGCGTCGATGTATACAGGCTGTCCCCATAACTAATACTACACCCGGAAATGAGAGATTGCTCGTATAGCGATGATTCTTTGCTCGCTGGGAGAAATTCAGTCCTTTATCGGACTGAATTTTCTAACGGGCAATGAGCTAACGCAAATACTTAACGATTAACCGAGCTGTGAAACCGCGTAAAACTTGAATCGTAAAATTGAAAAGTTGTGAGAAAAAGCTTCTATTAAGATTCTCTTCTAACGACGATCGTCAAACCTCTTTATGATTGCAATCGCGAGTGGAATGTTCGCAATAATTAGCATTTCACCCTGCCTCCGATAACGATTAATATTCTCGTTCGCACTTCCACGAATTCCTCGCTGTAATGACCGATAGCCCGGCGTTTGTTGTTCCCTGCGCAAGTTTCCCTACCTGACGCAACGTACCTATTCACGTGGTAGTAGCGGGCAGAAGCTCGCGCCCCGAGGTGCGGTTGAAAGTTCATAGTGCGAGTTCGGTAATTTACAATTACTAGGAAATTCGCGCGAAGCCATTTCGATACCGCATCGAGTTTGTTAACGTAGTTAATTCTTGGTTAAGTCGTCGAAATTACCTGCTCGCACCATTCTCAGCCGTCTTGCACGTGTACGCACGTGTTAACCCGTTTGCATCGCACAGAAAAGTGAAAAATTCGGTCTTATCACCAACAATGTTTTCGATTGAAATTGTAGTTCATCGAAATAACTGCAGAATGATAAGTATTGATACTAGAAGATCGACAACGATTGCGAAGATAGAGGATCGGCGCATCTGAAACGTATCCAAGAATCATTTAAATACGATAGTTCTGATCATTTTTATAATGAAAATTGCTAAATCTTCAAACTCATGTCAGAATCCCAAAGTGTTGATCCTGTATCGATCATTGAAAAATTACGATAAAAATTTCTTACTCGTCTCAGAGTATGTCTGCTGACTGCGATTTACTTTTGTCTGATCCTGTACAATTATATTACTAATACAATTAGGGTACGTGATAAACCGACGGGTAAGCTAGTTGTACTTGACAACTTAAATTGTTATAGTCATTCATTTCTCTGATCTCTTTTCTGTTTGCTAACAAAAAATAATTATGTGATATTCTTGCCAGAGAAGAGAACGAACTATAACAATTACCGTTGACGCATTAACAAATATACGATTTAGTTAAATTTAGTCGGATGAAATTCGCATCTTTTTTTCTGCATTACTACGAACCAATAGAATATGTGTCAATAAATAAAAGAATTCTTTATTTATAGAAGCACTTACACACTACCCGAAGCTATTCTCATCCTCCGTTCAGGATCAGTCCGTGTGGACGATTCACGTAACAATTTACGAGCAATCGGAAGCTGGATGTAAATAACTGTTGATTCAAGTTGATAGCTAACGCGGTGTGATCGTTAACCTAACGCTGGACGCTCGTCTGCGTTCTAACGGCCTGTAAAGTAATTTTACCCTCGAGGTTTGTGGCCCTTTACACGTTCAGAAGTTACGACTTGGATCAGTTCTATTCTCTTCCTACCGATACTTCAAACTCGTTTAAAACAGAACCAATTAACTTCAATTATAATTAAAAACTTACCACATTAAAAGGACAATGATATAGGTTATTCGAAAAAAAGTGTCAGAAATCAAAGTGACAAATTTGCCGGATCATTCTGAGCATCAATTTCTTTTTTCACAACGCGACATGGGACTTGGTTCTATTAGCTATTAAGGTAGTTATTACCTAATAAATTGAAAGCATTGGCAACTGTATAAAATTTTCGTAAAATATCGTTACTTTTACTATAGTTTAACGNNNGTTATTACCTAATAAATTGAAAGCATTGGCAACTGTATAAAATTTTCGTAAAATACGCAGTTTAACGCTGCAGTAATAGCGCGCAAGAAATATTTGGCTTTGGTTTTTGTAATAGAACAAATATTGCAACTTACTTGAAACTTAAGACGAAACAAATATAAAAATATTTAAAGCAGCACGGGATATCTTTTTCTATTTTCCGTGACCGCAGTGTGCGTGCGTCTCGAAGTTACGATAAACTACTCGATTATCCATGAATGGATTATACCGGTTCCCGGATTAAACTTCAAACTTTTAGAGGCGAGCCGCATAATAGTAATAAAGCGCGGCGCACTCTCCTCGGGAATTTCCGGATTATTCCCTCGCTACCCGCCACGGATTATCCGTTTCACTCCTTATCGCCGGATTATCGATAATCGAAGGTGCATTGTTGTATCGTATTGTGTACGAACACGACCATCGATAAACGCACGATAGGTTTCACTGGTATGACGAGACTGCTTTTCATCGACCGTGTCGTTGCTGCAGCTTCAATTTGTAATTCCCGGATTGAATGGTAGCCGCATCGATTTTAATGCGGTTTCCAGATAGTTTATATGGAAATTGTGGTGAAAGCTCGTTGGTTTCTCTGAATTCACTCGACGCGGAAAATAAACAAGGCTTATCGAGTAATTCTCGCTTTCGTCCAATTTTTAAATTCACTCTGAAAACTTTGACTGCTAAATCGTGATTAACTAATTATACAAGGAAATCTGAGACGCTTACCTGTTACCACTGTACCCGCGTCAAAATGAATGAGCTTTAAAAAATAAATGCAAATAACAAATTTGCTATTGGATAAATAATATAATATGAAAGAAGCGAATATTTTTCATGAAATAACTACTGGAATTTCGTTTGAAATCCACTTAGTCTCGAGTAGAGGTGACTGAAGGCCAAGAATAGTCCGTTAAATTACTGGTAGAGCTCGAATGAAAAGTCAATTTAAAAAATATGTGATCAGGGAAATACATACAGAAAAATGAATGGGAATTGCTAGATGCTCGTGAAAGGAGAAAGCAAAGAGATAAATATATTGATGTTGAGATAATAATTGATGTTGAAAAAAAGCAATTGAAAAACTTATGCCTTTCTCTGTTCTCCCAGGAGGGAAGAAAAGTGAAGAGGGAACTCTGCGTAGAAATTCTGATTCCACTTCTGGTCGCAAATGGGATATTCAACTTGCTGGTTTCTTATTTGATCGCGCATAAACACAAAACGATAGCGAGCCTCGTTTCGTTCCACTTCATCCTCTATTTCCACTCGTTGCATTTTTCAAAATCAAAGTCGACCGCTGCAGAGGGAACGGATTGAACCTCGAGCTGTGTCGAGGAGAACGGAACAAGTGTCCGGCCTGTGGGAGCGGATCGTGCACCGAGTTCCTTCCTTTCCTTGCTTTCACTCCGCCGCCGCGCATCGTCTTTGAGTGTCTTGAGGCGACTGTGCGGAGTGGATGATCGACGATTTCTCGAGGAGGTCTCAGAGTCGCGAGATCGAGTTATACGCCCAGTGGATTTGGTTTAATTGTTTTGCCGACTCGCAAAGTCTGCTTCGATTCGACGTGATTAGTTGGATTTTGTTGGAATAATGGGCTGCAAAAATAACTCGGATAACAAGGGATATATTTAGTATCCTCAACTCTCAGAATGATGACTCTCAAATGACTCTCAGGTCAACGATCGAAGGTTTGCGATCGTTCACTTGGGAAAGGGTCTAACCAGAGAAAGTGTAACTGTAAACTGGAAAACGGAATAAAAATGTTTGATGATTTTTAATTGTATGTTGCAGGTACGACAGGACTAAAGAATCTGACGATCAGCGTGCCAGCCGTGGTGCGATCCGGTGACACAGTGACACTTTCCTGTCACTACGATTTAGAGGGGCTACCATTGTACACGATACAATGGTATCTGGAAGAGGCAGAATTCTATCGATATCTACCTGAGCGAGAGCCGCCACATAGCACGTTCAATATCGATGGGCTGCACGTAAACGTACGTATTTTATCAAAGAAAATATTTACGAAATTCCTCGGATAAGTTGCACGTTGTTGTCAGTCGTTTAGAATTTTAGAATGTTGTTTCGTAAAATATTGTCCGAGGCGTGGTTTTCAAGTTATTATCAACGAAAAGGACACAACTGTCTACACTAGTCGCGAGAAGGCTGGCTACCCCTATCAGCGGAATTTTCGAACTTGTCTGTGCGACCGTGGTCCCAAGTCTCAACTCAGTAGACAGCGAATAAGGCTAACTTCTAGTGAAACGATATCTAGAACTCATGGAAAGGGGCACGTAGCCGCTGTCAGATCCTTCGTAAAAGTATCCACAATGGTCGAACCCAGTAATTTAACCGGCGCGTCATTCCCGAAATCGTTTCGTGCGTTCAACGCAGCGAGAAACTGAAAGTTTCGATCAAATTCGAAGAGTTCGGATCTGTACCAACGACAAATGATGTAATTTTTGGAAAACAGTGTACAGCGTAAAGATTATCAAATGAAAAATAATAAGATTAAAATATTCCAAATTTTGTGCGGATATTTAAAGTGATAAGCTTTGATTGATAAGCCTTGATTTTCATCTGTTCGTCAGGTTTCCAAATCAAACTCGTTCGACGTGACGTTGGTCGACGTATCGAGGAAGCTGACGGGGACGTACAAATGCGAAGTGTCGGCAGGCAGCCCGACGTACCACACGCTAATCGAGAGGTCCACCATGGAAGTGGTAGGTGAGTAGTAGAAAACTTTAGAATCGAAAACATTTTACGGAGAAAGCAATCTCTCTCTCCCCTACTCAACTAGTGCATCGCTCCGTAATTCAATGCACGTGCACCTGCGCTCCCTACGTGCTATCCATTTTCCTCTCGGACTCGTTGAAAGCTCCAAAAAGGAATGCGATCCCACCTTTTGTTACCGCTTTAAGAAAAATTTCCGCTGCGCGTCTCTTTGCACTTGTTATACCCTGAAAAAGTTTGCTAATCGTTATCACCATCTGTGCGCTAAAGAGAACTAAATGATTTGTAATAAGAAGAATTGTTTGGCTAGTTTCTTGGACCCGGTTACTAGCCACTTACTGGCTATGAAAAAATGATTGTGATGTATCTATTGTAACATCATTCGCTTACTAAAAATGAGATACGATAAGATATCTATTGTTACGTCCCAAGCCTGTCTACCGATATGGTAGAACATCTACCCTTGGAACCGACTACGACGATCTTTTGAATCACGTGGATTTGCATCGAACGTATATTCGGGCTCTACGGTTTGATCAACGGAGGACAACGAACAACTATTTAAAAATGATTTCTTAAAAGGGTTTCTCTGATCAAACAGTACTTACTATATCTTGGATCTTCTATATTGATTTTGTTTATCGGGGGTAAAGTTGGGGTAAGGGATATCGGGATAAGGTTCCAGGGAATGACTTTTTTTCCTTTATTTATTTAAATTGCCTTATTTGTTAGTTAAAGTAAGTTTCAATTAAAACGCTCAAAAGCGTTGGGATCTACTGATAACGAAATTCAAATAAAATTCGGAGTGCAAACGGTTTCTTATTTATCCGATACCACGAATCCAGGATTCCAGGGTTTTCCAGGATTATTGGGGCATGTAGAAGCGATTCAGAATTGCTATGCAGTTTATTTATTTGGAACTTATTATACATCGACAAGTTTAAGAGTTAATCATATTCCTTCTCCACGCTAATACCCGCGTCTATCCTAAAGTAGTGATTATTAAATTTTCAAATTATTTTCTCTTAGATGCACCGAAAACGGACCCAACGATCGACGTTCAGAAGGAGAGGATCTCGATGGGTGAGCTGCTTCAAGCGAACTGCACCACAGGCAACTCGAGGCCCGCCTCCGTAATTACGTGGAAGTTGAATGGTGATCTCGTAAGTAGTATATTGCTCTCAGTGCTTACCTTACCTATAAACGTCTTCCATCTGCAGCTACGTGATCTTGCCGGATGATTAAACTTTAACGAAGTACCACTTCTTGTCTCTCCCTTTCGCTTTCCTCGTTCATGCTCCCGTTTTATTTGTCTCTCGAACCCTTTCTACGATGTTTCCGATCACTCTCATCTAAAAAGCTAATTGAGATAAAATATTTTGTATAATTGTACAAGTTCACGACCGAATTTTATAAATAGTAGAGGTATACACTTTCCACCTTAAATGATAGTCATTTTCATGCTTTGTGAGTCAACATAAAAAAGAGAAACCAAAAAAGAGGAAAAAGAATTTGTGTACATTAATTTAAATGTGGAGTTCATACTCGAAATGGAAAATGATAGTAATAAAATGGCAGTACATGTATAGTGAAAGAGTAAAATTGAATAAATAAATAAATATAAATAATAAATAGATTTATCGTCGTGTATGGAAGAGCTACACTAATTTAAAGTCATCAGAAAAACAGAACTTTGAAACTTGTTTCGTCTTCGATCCTATGAAATACGTAAACATTTGTAATAAAATATCCTTGAAGAGTAAATGTTTGGTCACCTCTTCTGGAGACGGTTAAAGATGATATCGGCCAGGGTGGCCACGTTTGGCGAGGAAGTAGTTTAATGTGGTGTTACGCAAGAGAGAAGGCGACAAGAACCGGTTTAAACGTTTTCGAGACTCAGCGAAAGTTCGCGATCGAAGCTCTTTAAGAGAGAGAGAGAGAGAGAGAGATCCTCAGTCAAGACTTTACCAATGGTTTAAACGTACCACGAAAAGGATGTCAATATTACTTTCTCGTCTTAAGCTCGACTTTCTCGTTAGCCCCTGGTTTATCTTCTCCGTACTCACATATCCTATCCTTTGAATGATTTGTAATAAGAGAGCTCCATTTCCCTCTATTATTTCAACGTTTAACGTTAGCATTTGTACGATACAATTCTTATGAAGATGTTTTATTATTAGGACCTTGAATAAGTCCTCTGAAACCTTGAATAAGTTGATGCTGAAAATGATATTTGTAATTTTTTGATTATACGGTTTAGACCGGTTACGGTTTATTTTTCAAATTGCATCAACCTTCATTATTTCCATCGTTCGTTACAAAACTTTTATACATATAGATAAGGTATTTAAAGTAAGCTTATTAATTTTGTATTTTTCAAAAACTTGATCAGGTCGTTGAAATTTTTCCAAACTAGCGCCGTCTTTAATGTTTCGTTGATTCTTAAATCTTCCTCTTTCTTTTTGGAATATTGGGCAAGGTGTGATTACCTTTTCCATTGAGTTAACTTCATGGCAATTTTTGCATAGAGGTTTATCTTTGTACCAGTGATGGCATAAAAAAATTAGAAAATCGAAATTCATCGTTTGTTATCCTGCCATATCCTTATATCTTAAATTGATGTTCCGTCCGAAGGAACAGTTCTTCGTAAGTGGAGGCTTCGTTGGAATAGTTTACGGACAAGTACGTGCGGGGAAGCTGTTTCTGAGGATTTAAAATCATTTCTTTTCCACCAGCATTTTCATTTACAACACAGTGGATATTCTTCTACCGTAGCAGGGATGGGCACGGGGTTGCACCGTTCCCTAATTTCCATCTAGAACATTCCGCTCTCGCACGCATACATTTACCTACGTAAACGTCCTTTTTGTATGATTACACGTTCGCGTTTGCATAATTTTCGAAAGTTTCAAGATGATGAATACTGAGTCTACAGTCGTTTAAATTACATTCTCAATATCTTTGTTCCGTTTTATGTTATAATCAAAGGAAAAAGATGAAGTATTTTTCACTCGTCCATCAAAAGGCATCACGTTATTTATTCGATCAGTTTACCACATTTTTCATTTCACCTTTCTTCGTAATTCATCGTACCCATAAATTCTCCCCCAATCGACTCGCTTTCAAACAAACACTATCGCGGAACGAGTAGTTGATCCTCTGCCAAACGGAGAGCTAGGACGCTCTCCACCGATTCGGGATCAATTCCTCGTTCATACTTCGTCACGGTTCATTCTCCCGGTTGGAGTGTCACGATTCTTCTAGCCGCGATTCGGCGTCAAATATCGACGAATCGTCCGCTACCAATCTTTGCCGAGGTCTGAGGTATGTACGTCCCGAAAGGTCGTAAATTCATGGCATCGAAAGAACGTAAAAAAATAATGTTTCGGTAGCCGCGCCATCGGAAACGTATTAGTTTTTAAAGATGTCCGTATCACGAATTTGTCAAGTAACTTTTACTACTATTCGCAGTGTCAAATATTTTCTTAAACAGAAATTCAGAGCAATTCAAATTGTAATAATATTTTTAATGGCCTTAGAAAATTTCTAAAATTGTTAACATCTTTATTAACCCTTTGACCACGTCACACTTTGTTACGCACCGATCGTACCATACCACATTGAGGTAGCAATCAACGCTTGGACGACTAACATTCTAAACAACGCTGTGATAATTCGTCTGAGAACCTTACGAGTGTTTCGTCGCGTTTTTCACCGCACGGAGTTTCGCGTAAATGCTGTAAATTCAGCGAGTTTTATCGTTTTCTCTGAATTCCTTGTGTCGCCGTCGTTTATCATCTTTCCTGCGTCAGCACAACCGTACCGGTTTCGTACCAAATTCCAGCTGCGGAACCTCTGAACACGGAATTTAGGTTGCGCGCGTTCTTTTCAGCTTTTTGCTTGTTTCGGGTTCTGAGAAATTTTTCCATGCTTACTAATTACAACTTCGAAACGGCATTCGAACTTGGCGATTTTCCGCTACCGTTGTTCGGAAACTTAGATTATGGTTTGAGCATGAAATTAATGAAACTTGAAATGAACGAACATGAAACTAACTTTAAAAAACAGTAAAAGAGTTAACAATTAAGGGTAGTAACTGACATCGAATATTCTCTCTCATTTGAAATAATTTGACGGAAGGATATTGATATTATTTCCTATTCTAATTAGACAATAGTTCATTGCACTTACCACTGACTATATTAATTAATTTCGAGTGATAACAGCGTTTATCGATTAGCTTGCATTTATCGTTAGATGCAAGTACCTGCGCGTGTGCGTTTATTAATACAAAAGGTGAATATGAATGTTGATCATGATGATCAAAACAGCGGGATCGATAAGTCCAAAATGATCCCTCCTTGATGACATGCCGATGGAAATTCGAGGTCGGTGATACCGCGTTAATTATATTTGACTGGGAAAATTAATGAGGAGTGTCGTGCGATCGATATATTCTCGAGTGATCACCAGTTGCGATCATACGCCGCTTTCCATGGGAAAGCCGACACGTCAGGATCAGATTGGCTCAAAATCTCAACGCGTTGCGATTCCCCGATTAAAAGGTCCACGTAAAATGTTACGCGAGCCGAGATTGATCGAGCAGTCTAGCCGATTTAATTGAAGGCAACGACGTAAAGGACGGTGTATAATATCTTATAGTGAAACGAGCGTGAAGCTTCATCCGTGAAAGGATGCAGTTGGCCTACGAATATTTCATTATGATAAAATAAATGTGAAATAATGTAAAGTTTTTGTCGTATGTTCTGATGTAAAGTTTCTGACATATGTATACGTATATATCAATGTATAACTGCAAAATATTATTACATAATTACCATGTTCTACAAAATGCTGCTTAAATTGGTTCAGTTTTGCTCTTCACTCTAATTGAAACGGTTCTTTTCTGGATACGAATCTGTTTGCAGATCGAAAACGACAGTATGATATACAGAACCAGACACTTGGCCATACCTCAAGACGATGACTCGTACGTGTCGAAATCGACTATCGACTTCAAGGTGGCGGAAAACATGTTCCGGAACGGCCGATTGTACCTGCGATGCACCGCGTCTATAGCGGACGTCTACAGGAAATCCGTTGACATCGAAATTACCGAAGACACGCCGCGCATCGCTTCAATCAAAGGGGAATCACCGCAACAAGGACGTGAGTGCAATTTATTACATTTTATTCACAATTTCATTACAGATATTTTTATATATATAGGATGTAACGCTCACCTAACACTAGTGTGGGAGATTTGAATGGGTAGTTCGAAATCTCGTTCTGAAAATGAAAATGAAAAATTTCGTTAATTTTAACATTATTTACAATCCTATATGGTTCTATCCACTTCGATATGTTTCTGTCATCAGCACCGATTATACTGCAATCCGGGATATTTGAATTTTCTTCAAAATCCAGGATGTGTTTCACGTATAACGAGTCGCAACAACGCTTAACTCCAGGCTCCAGCTCTAGGCTCCAGAAACTTTATAACGCGTATAGTAACACCGACGACACTCGTATTATTTCTGTTTATCACAGTTATCAACTTTATATATTTCTTATACATAATCATTATAAATTAACATAGTTATATGTTAAAAAAGACAGTAATTGTAATACGGAGTAGAAAGTAAGACTCCCAAGTCTCTCAGGATTGGCAGGTCTAGATTCGGTTGTGCTATCAGCCGTACAAAAGAACAAGGGAACGTCTCGCCTCAGACAAGTAGACAGTTGCTGGCATTGTAAGTATTTGCAGACACGTTCACGATAGATAGAGGTTGGAAGGAATTATTACAAAGCATAGAACGGAAGTTCTCCTTATCAGGCCATTGCGTTTGTCCGCGATACGAGGACCAGTTCCTAGCTTTTATGCGGTGATTCACTGTCTGTCTCCCAGTCGACGCATACGAGCTGTTTTTACGAGAACGATAGTTTCACCGAAGTTTTCCGTGCACTGCTACCCGAA
>SHCU01000202.1:106287-118788 GCA_004307685.1 Ceratina australensis | reverse complement strand
CTAATGAAATAATTTTTAGTATAAAGTATAGGTAAGGGTGTATACGAATAGGAGGTCTTAAGAACTAGTTTGAACTTGATCGCTTCGAACAAAGGATCCTTCGTATCAACTGCTTTTATACGTTCTCGTCTTACTCTGTTCTAAAAAACTACAGGCTTTGCTGTCTCCCGACGTGTCGACGACGTACGAAATCGTTAGGGATTGCTCCTCCTAGAGATAGTACGATAAACAACTTGATACGTTAGTACATTTTTAGCATTATACGTTACATACGTCACAAAGGGGAAATCGTATGCTTTTCATTGCGTTTCAGTAAACATACGTATGGAGCATGCTCTCATTGACACGGAATTAAGGAAGGCTTGGTATCAGAGGTTGACAGAGGCGAAACTTATACTGCAAAATAATTACCAGTAATTAATTTGAGTTTATTAATTGCAAATTAAAATTACTTTTTTCTGTTTATTTTCTTGACATTTTTACATCAAGTATGTTAGAGTAACATAAGTATTACATTACAAAAATAAGTTTCCTTGGAATGGCTTACTTAATTGTTATTGTAAAACCATAGGCTACGGTGTTTTATGTATATCTCCTTTGAGGCAATGTAAAAAACATGTTTATATTGTACTTTTCAAATAAAACTGCATTTATATAAAATGATTAGATTTTTCTCAATTTTAGTTTACTTTAATTCATGTATATGATATTTTGCTCATTGAAAAACAGCGGTACACGGTACTAAATTGAAACGATAAAATGTTAAAATCGTCTATTAATAAATTATGTTTAAGAAATTAGTATTGCATTAAATGTACGCCGATACCACACGATGTTGGTAAGCAGTTTATTTATTTGCATCTATATATATTACATATATGTATTGGAATGCTGTTCTCAGTGATCAGTATCGACTGAGTCAAGTACCGACAGAAGCCATGCAGTACATTAGTTACGTAGTTGTTTACACGTGTGCTGAACTTATAACGTGAAGAACATTTGCTATTAGACCTAATTACGTTTTATATATGAACAATATACTTGCTTGTTGCTCGCTGAAGTACAATAAATAAGAGACAAATGTTTCGGTCAAAGGTATAGTATCAAGAAAGATTTATGTAAGTATCGCTTGGCTCAGGATTAACCTAAACAGGTGTTGTTCAGGTGTTTTCTGTCTTACAAAATATTGTAAACAGAAATTCATGTAACATCGAAAACATCGCTACGTTTCAATGTCCACTTTTCAAATCTTTCATACGTGGAGATTCAACTACAACTTCCAAGGAAATTATAAGTGCGACTGTAAATAAAAGTGAAAACGAAGTTTCAGAGAAGCCTAAGACTCCGGTGAAATCTTCATCTGAAATTTCAATCGAAGCTTCAGAAAGAATATCAAATGATATATCTGACCCAACAGAGGTATTTAATTTTATTCATTTTTATGGAATCAGCTAATCGAATTGATTATTAATTCGTTATTAAGTGCAGAGACGCGTTTCAATGTGTTTTGTTGGATTTATTTTAGTCTGAACCTGATAAATTATATAGAAAATTAGAAATTGAAGTTAGAGGAAATGATCCCGCTGTGCTGAAGAGTTATGGGGAATTCGCAGTTATGGCTGCAAATAATTTAGATATTATTGTCGGCAGGCAGTAAGTAACAATGTTAAATATATATTTATAGCTAGACAGGCTACGTAACAAAATAAGCGTGACGTTGACATTTTAGCGTAGCGCCAAAAAAAGGTGTGCACGAAAGGCTAACGGTACTCAAATCCGTTCATGTTCATAAGAAACATCGTGTTCAATATGAGACGAGAACGTATTACAGGTATATTGATTTTTTCAATTTAACCGGATCAACGGCAGACACATTTTTAGAATATATACAGAGGAATCTTCCAGAGGGGGTAGCGATGAAAGCTACAAAGGTACAAATTAAATAATTTATTTCTTAGTACATCAAAAAAGGGAAGTAACGTCAATTTACGTTTCATAGGTGGAATTACAAACTTTACCAGAATCAGTCAGACAAGCAACCTCTGTGCAACAATAAACGGTACAATTTGTCATGTTATCATTTTAACGAATAGTCAAATAAATTATATTATATGAACATGTTTGTTTAATTTTCTATCCAAAAATGATAAGAAGAGAAGTGGACGTCAATTTGAAATCTTGTATGACCGTGTACACGTATTACTTCACGTCGCAATGTCACTCTGATTATACTCGGTGTATTTACATTTTTTAACATGTAAACGTAATCAGTGTATTTTTTCTTAATAATCATTTTTTATTGTCATTGTTTTAACTCAGAATTATTAAATGCATCGTTATTATTTAATTCTGGGTTTATAGAAATATTTGTAGACGATACTTCTGATTCCGATGGGAGAGAAGTAGAATTCCTCTCTTGCATCGCATATAAGATATACGCTTTATGCAAGAAATTTTCATTCTTATTCGAATTAACATTTGATTTTTCTACGTTATGATATCTTCGATGTAGTTGCGCACTGGCTACGCATTTATGTAAAATAAATTCATACCCTACAAATATGAAAGCACATTAAAACACTTAGAATTCATTTGAATATAAATATTTGTAAAACGTTTAAAATATATATCTTTGACGGTATAATTAGATAGTATCTTAATTTGAATAAATTATACTTACGAGGATACTTTGATTGACGCGTATCACTATTCAGTTCGCAACTTAAATGCATTACCGCTATGATAAGAAATATAATTATTCCTCTCATTTCATTTGAGATATCGCATGCATAAATCTCTAAGAATCTTTGAAATAAAGCGCACAGTCCGTGATGAACAAACAGAAATGAAAATATTAGCACGTTTGTTAAATAGATATAAAATTCATGCCTCTGTCTATCAACTTTGAGATCTCGCGTATTATACAATGAAGCAAATGGAAGACGCTAGCTTCTTTACTTTTATTCTTTTTAATATTATTCGAGACAAACCGGTTTGCAGGAAGTCTCAAGTTTGAAATTCCTTTACCGTTCAACTCGGCATTCGTTATTCGATACATATACAATAGGTATAGAGGTATTAGTTGCCGGGTTTTCGTTTAAAAATTGAATAGATTTATTTTTGATTACAATATTATTTTAACGACCATACTCGAATATAATCGATCTCAAAAGCACTGTTTTCACCGTTCTCTCTTTTCCAACTGGGCAACCAATTATTTCTTGCCTTCCAAAAGTTTAGCATTGCCTGCAACATTGTAAGCAACGTTAATTACATATTAAACGAATACCACTATAAATTACCTTTGCATGGATATTTTCCCATGGTTTCGCGTAGTCCGAAGAAGTTGTGTTATCAGGAAACACGCGAATACCACCAACCCCGACACCAAGACTAATATAAAACTATTTAAATGGACGTAAAATTATTTACTATTTAAAAATGTGACAGCGTATAAATTTCGTCGTACCTCTTTGTCAAAAGGGGTAATTTCATCGGTTCCATTTATCCAGGTATCCGTTCCAGGTGTGAGTTTACCTACTTCTTCGCCATCTACTAAAAATTCGAATCCACTGCTGCTCCAGATAGTTGTGTAGACGTGAAAATCTTCCGTCCACTTTGAATCGTCTTCTCGTATTTTCGAAACCATGTAACTTCCCACATTTTGCATCATACCTTGCCTGAATCCGCAATCTAATCTTCTCGAATCGAAAATACTTCCAGTCGCATCGACCAAATTGTCGTTTCCGCGGACAAGGCCAAGAATAACGCATCCGCTGGCGTATCCGGCACCGTAATCATTGCGCTTCGGTTTAAGCCACATTTCTACCTTATACAAATATCCGATTATTGCACTTGCAATTAAACGATAATTTAAATTTCACTTTATAAGTTCACCTGGATATAACCAGTCCCCTTTGGGAAATTTTGCCCTTATCTCGATTTTACCATATCGAAAAGAGAAACTGTTCTTTGTAGTTAATCTCGCTGATATAGCAGGTGGTATGATGTTAAAGTTCACCACTTTACGCGAACATTCTTCCGTTAAGTTGCTAGTACAACTGCGACGCAACTTAGTAGTTAATTATTTATCTTGCATACATGAAATGATTTAAATATCAGAAAACCTACCCGCTAATTACTAACGTTCCATATCCAGTTACACCTTCACCGTAATAATCTTCTAAAATTCCTGGCATGATGCGAAGTTTACCGTCTTTAGTTTGCACTAAAAGTTCATGTTGTTCATTATGGTAGATACAAAATTCGTAGTCCTGCAATAACATTTAACGTCAGTATTATTTCTTACAAAACATTGTACCTGAATTGTTTAATCATTAATCATTCCCGTACAGGGCTTAGTGGTAACTTAATTTCACGGCTCCAAATTGACTTGTTCAACGCGTCGAAAGATTCTTCGAATAATAATTCACCGATAAGGATTTCAGACGTTTTCGTATATTTCGCTGTTTCGTCTGCGATTAGAGAACGTGTGACTAGCCATCGCTGAACACCGCTCTTGTACTCCGTCCCATTAATTTGTACAAGAAACCAATAGTTTAGAACATCGCCAGCTCTTAACTTCGCGGATTTATCCCAAACGGACCACTTCTCATTTTCCTTTTTATATATTTCGCCATATATCTCTCCCATCTGACTCGATTCTATGTTTTTATTAATATTTCCATGCAGCGCGAAAAATCTCAACCCTGGCTCGTCTATTATAAAATAAAAATTCAATTATTGTAGCGGTAACAGTCGATTATTTTACGTAAGTTACGTAAGTATACGTTAATTTGTCCGTAATTTCACTTCGTCAATTGGCAAAGTAAATAAATTTACTTACCCGGAATTGATATGAGAACTCCTTTCGGATTGAAAGATTTCAATTCTACGTGTGGAAGATCATAAGACTCGACGGAAATAAAGTTGAATAAAGCAACGATAGAAATACATAAGAAACAATTGTTATACATATCTTTTTAAAAAGTGGAATTTAACATTAATAGTTATCGTGATCAAGGGTCACTTAGCAGTGAAACGCGATCTTGTGCACGGTACTATTGACGGTATCGGCGGGTATACTGGTTCGAACGTGCAACACTGATAATGTATGCGTAAATTCTACGAATTCTTCTGTTTGCAATTTTTGGTTTTTCCCATGAGATGCGGTTAATCTTGAGCAGAGTGGGGTTGACTCGATTAGTCTGCGCTTTGTAGATCTCTGGGGCATTCCCATTATATTCCCATGTATCATTAATCATCACCGCGGAGAAACAAAGTGGGGATCGATGCAGTGATAACGATACATAATTTCCTCTCTGATAACAACGACTCGTCGGTAACATGTGAGATCATGATACGGTCGCTTCGGCACCGACGAGTGTTTTGCTCTTTGTTTCTTACTTCGGTGACCATATGTTCTAGAGGGCGTGAAAAATTGTCGTTCGTCGGTACTGTCTCCGTGTCTCTCCGGCCCTCTTCTGTATTTTCGATTAGGCATTAGGCGATCCGAATCAAACAGTGACAATCCAATTGAAAATTCAAGTTTAATTCTACGTTTTTAAACGTAAATCTGATACGGTACAGTGGTAGGATAGAACGCGAGATTTGGGCGAGTGTCAGGCCAATAAATAATTCAGCGCTCATTGTATATAGAATAGAAACGAAGATCTGAACAGCATGGAGGTCGATGAAAATAATGCAGCGATTTCGACTGATACACCGATGGAAGTTGACGAGGACAATAGTGGCAAGAATAGTGGTACTTCATCGGTAAATCCTCCTAGTGCTATCAAGGTGATGGCATCTTCAGGTACCGTCGGCTCCGTTTCGATCAGTCTTCATCCTCTAGTTATAATGAATGTTAGCGAACACTGGACCAGACTTCGTGCCCAGGAAGGAACAGATCAATTAGGTATATATTTAACGCTATATCATATTTATTCTTTACCATTTGTATATTACTATTTGTTTAATTACTATTGTATATTACTATTAGTTTACGGAGCGCTTATCGGCAAACAAAAAGGACGCAATATAGAAATCATGAATTCATTTGAATTGTTGTTTACCTGCATTAAAGATGATATTATAATCGATAGAGATTATTATAACACCAAGGAGGAACAGTTTAAACAAGTATTCAGCGATATGGATTTCCTTGGCTGGTATACCACGGGAGATTTGCCCAATGATAGAGACATAGCGGTGCATAAACAACTTTGCGAGATCAATGAGAGCCCTGTTCTACTGAAACTTGATCCAAGACCAAAAAATACCGATGTACGCAATCGTTACTACCAATCTTATTTGTATACGTGTCAGCTATTTAATCGGATATTGTACTTTACAGCAACTTTCTGTTTCTATGTACGAATCTGTGATCGATTTAGTTAACGGAGAGGCGACAATGTTATTCGTCCCATTGACTTATACGTTAGCCACAGAAGAAGCGGAAAGAATCGGAGTAGATCACGTAGCTAGAATGTGCAGCAACGATCAAGGGGAGAGCTCATTAGGTAATTAACGATTTAATCGATTAGGGACGATGTATTTTAATTGAGATTATTTATTCTAGTGGCGGAACATCTTACTGCTCAACATAGCGCGATAAAAATGCTCCATTCGAGGGTAAAATTAGTTCTGAAGTACGTACAAGCTGTACAGAGCGGAGAACTAAAAGGTAACCATGAAGTTCTGAGAGCAGCCTGTTCTTTGGGACACAGGTTGCCAGTTTTAAATAACCCGAAGTTTAAAGCCGATTTTTATAATGTAAGTACATCCTATATTATGCCGAGGAAAAATTTGTATCCCTCGATGTACTTTATTTATACTTTCAGCAATGCAATGATTTCGGCTTGATGACTTATCTCGGTATTATAACGAAAGGATGTAACAATATTAATCAGTTCGTTAACAAATTCAATATTTTATATGATAGGCAAGGTGTCGGTCGTCGTCTCCGAAGTCTCTTTTTGTGATAAGGTAATAGAATTCATTAATAATGTTTATGATACTCTTCTTTTTACACCATAAATTATAATAATTGCTCCTGGTATTAAAGGAATTTATATTGTAAGTCATAGTGATACGTATTGTAAGCCTTAAAATTAAATATAAAAGCGAAGTGAACCTTGATATATTTCATTTCGACACGCAAATGATCAAATTATATGTACATACATGTATATGGCTATCGTATAAATTTATCGATGCATGTATGGCTCGCATACTTTCGTACTTATACTTTCTTCATACACGCGACGTACATACAAATAATTTTGCTACACGTTCTACAGTAATGTTGAAAAGAATACGTACAACGAACAAATATACAAATGGTTAATGGTATTATTACGCTTTTTCTTTTGTTGGTTTTTTTGGAAGACGTCTTGTAGTAGATATATATATACATATATATATATTTTTATTCTCAGAGGCCACATTACTTTCTCCTTATATTTGATTTGTATCATTTATAGAATCTGTTCTGTATATAAATTATATTCAATATAAAAAGGCGGCCTATAAAATACGACTAAAAATCTTTCTAAAAATCTATGCGATTATTATGTGTACGTACTTTGCATTGATATAATAGTTACCTAGAAATATTATACTGTACAAAATATAGTATTATGTGTATTGTGCCTCATCACTTATTGCAGTAACTCTGTATGCAGTTACGTACTTTATATAAATGTGAAACAGGATTGACTCTCTTCATGACTAGATATTTACTATTTAAATTTTGAAGAATTTCATTCTGGCAAAAGTTGTCAGGCTTTGTGCAATGTAATAACAATTTTTTATATCACCTGTACGTATACCTTTCAGGTAATCATCTTTTGTACATTCAGTTGTGCGATGTTTGATATTACATTGATATGAGACATTCGAGTATAAAAATTCACATCTCTTTTCGATTTATATAAATGAAAAAAAAAATGACTGACTGTTCTTTCCATCGAGTAATACTTTCACGAATTACGAAACATAGAGGATTACGTTGTACTCTCCACATTCCAGTATTTAATTAACAGCTGTCTTCGATCATCGTAGCGATAATATCTACCAGCACAGACAGCATTATATCAGGCTAAGGACTTGGTTTATCCATACCAATTATCTCTTCGAACAGAGTGTTCCTTCCTTCTGTTCTTTCTTCGATAGTTCGTAAAGCGAATCTTAAGGTCGCCGCAACTAAATCGCCGACGGACCAATGTCTATCCACGAGTACTCTACACACAGTATCTAACTACAGGAATTAACATTAACAATTATAATTGCATGTAAAGCAGTAGCACACGTTAATTTATTCGCTACCTTCGATAATTTTGAATTCCCTGCTGTGAAGTAAATCAACTTTGGTACTCCTGCTAAAGATGCGGCAAGCCATTGAATAACGAGCTTCAGTTGTGGATCCCCCTTCAAACGGGATCCGCAGCCCCAATTACCGGTAGCTATTGGTAACAATCCACCGGTTTGTGGGCTGTTATCTCTAGGTATCTAAACAATGAGTTAATAAGAAACACGACTATTTATAAGTATCCTTATTACAAGTAGGAAATCAATTCTTGTTATTGTAGAAAGCGTTAGAAGTTAAGACATTTCCAGATAGAATGAGAGACAAATCATTAGCCACTGGGAACGCAGTCATAAGATATTTCAATCTGTCATGCAATTAAGCTTAACAACACTCGTCGTTAACGTTGCGATTGATAATTAATTTTTGATATCATGTACATGCATTACATTTATGAAACACAGTCAAGATAAGTTTGCTCACATTGAGTGTTACATGGGACTCGAATTGTTCTGCAATTTTGATATCTTTTACATCGGTTACCCTTTTCGTAGGATCAGATAAATACAGGGTAGTTTCGTCTTCGACCAACGTTTGTAAAATTTCCGAGGTAAACGTTATCGTTTTAAGTTTTCTACGTTGGATATCCCTTATTTCATTCATTACCGTGTGATTACTTAAAGCATCCTCGTAACGCTCTATATCTTCAGATACAGACACCTGTACAGCGTAACGAGCTGATGAGATTTAGCTTTGTACAAAAGATTATCGAAAGATAGCAGTCTTCGGTTTGTCTCTCATTCATCATCGGTAATCGAATTAAAATAAAAAAAAATATCATTAAATAATCATCAATGTCGAATCGAATATGCTTTTATTCGAAAGAAACGAAAACGTCTTGTTCCTTACTGATTGCTGTCTTCTACTTTTTTGACGGGCTAATTCTAAACTCAAGCTTCTCACGGCAAGAGCTAACTTGTGGCTTTGATTCACGTCAGTGGGATCAATGAACGGCTGTGGTTCACCCTCTTGAACAGGCACTCCTGCGAACGATTCGCTAAGCGCTCTCTTTAACAACGAGCCCGCAAATCGAACTACCGCTTTGTCTCTTGCATCTAATTCACGTGACTCGTCCGCGTTTATAGGATCCTCCAACCATTTCGCTAATTGTTCGTAAACTTCTTCGAGTTCAGAGCAAAAATCTGTACGCAAGGAAATAAGCTGGTTTACTTATTTTCAGAGACTGACGAAATGTGTTATCTATAACATGTTTCGTAATGCTTGCCAGAATTGTATTCGGTACTGAAACTGTATCTACTGCTAGCACTCGTGTCTTTTCTTTGTAACGTTGGTTGATTCTGCCGAAATCTGCCCAACCATTTTTGTTCGGCTTCTAACGATTCTTTTAAAAAATCTTCGTCCACCGTCTCATCTCGTAAGACGAACCCTCTCGAACCACCTCTTTTCACCCTATAAGTTTTTATATGAAACATAATCTTGTACGTACGAGCGATGTTCTCGTATAAGTTGGCTCACTTGATATCCTGATCGCAAACGTGGCTTCCAGATACACTTATTCCTACAGCGTAGCTACTTTCCCCGAATGAGGTATTAGCCGAACCAGTTCCGCTTAAGTATTCTCGTCTCAATGCGTCTCTCAAACGTTGAGCAAAATTTCCTCTGCGTTCCGGTGTATCTAATTGAGCGGTGTAACGCTTGCTTAATCTCTGATCTTCTTCCTCTGTACATATTCCAATAAATAATAAATATAAATCCTGCGTTTTTTTACATGTTTATAGGTACGATGTACATACCGATATCTTCGTCTATAGTATCTTTCGCGCTGTGAAAACTATCTGTACTTTGACTATTGCAGCTACTATAAACCGACATTTGACCTAACGATTTTCGTGTGACCGGTAAAATTTCCCCGCTGGATCCAAGAACGATAAATCGATTCCGTTTGTTCGTGTAACTAGTATCGCTAGAACTTTTATGAGGACTCACAGATCGGGTTTTACCATTCGGCTTACTACGAATTTCTGCTAAGCTATCAAGTTTGTGCTCTCGTACCGCGGATTTACCTGTACATAGATATCAATTACGTGTTAGTACGTTTTTAGTAAACATTGCTATCATCGTACCTTCTTTAGAGCTGTTAGTGGTTGACATTGCTTTATCGTCTTCTACTTCCGGTGGCGTACTGCTAAAACTTTCTCCGATCGGCGATAGTCTCCGAGAACCCATTGCTCCATCCGTATCCGGTTCCGATTTTACGGGGTCGGTCGGGCTGGTTGGTACGTGTCTCTGCCGGAATCCGAGTAGAGATTTATTTAACTCTCGCAGTATGTTATCCTCTTCGAACTGCGATAACGGCAATTGCGAATAATCTTCAGGATCAATACAACACACTGAGACCTGTGCATAAAATACATAAATATATACCTTCTCGTCGCAAATATCTCGGTTAAGAAAATGAAACATTTCCACTGACAGTATTTGGTTTTGATAGAGCTTCGAATACAGCTTTATTGCGAGGATCATTTATCCTAGATATATGCCTTACACCTTCGATTATTAAAACTTCGTTGTCTTCCAAGGCCTCGACCGACAGTATCGCCGCAAGCATTTCGGGATGCGTTGCTATCTATGAAAGAAATCAATCATTATAATTATTTTGTTTCAGCGTTCAGTTGATTCTGTTTCTCTTTTTCATTCTGAAAATATATTAAATTAAGTTTACGCTTTCGAAATGGTTTCTTTCACGCGATTTAATTATTTACATGTACAGTTTCTTGCGTAACATCACCATCAAGTACACCGCCGCCAAATTTCGCGCTCGCGAAGCAAACTCGCAATACTTTAGCATCCGCTTCCATCCTGTCTAGACGGCCCTCGTGGCGTATCATCAGCGGACACAGGGGAACGCTGCTCTCCAACCAATCGTCGATTGTTAACCATTGCTTCGACGTCAGTACCTAAAATTCCGGTTATCGGTGTCACCAGAATTTCGCTCAAACTTGCAGCAGCATCGCCTGGCAGTACCTGTCTAGAAACGATCAGTTTTCCATCTAACGCGTTCTCGGTGTCAAGATAATCGTAGTAACGAAATATGCTCCTTAATTTCGCTTTCTGTCCGTTGCTGAAAAATAACCAGCGCAGAGTTATACTTTACAGCTCATCGTAGCTCCCCGCCGAATTCTCAGGATGATTCTTACTCGTGAAGATGTTTGAAAAAGTTCGTAAAATTAAAATCCTTCAAGGTTGGATGGGTTTTCGCGGTCCTCTTCGGATACGTAGAGAAGAACGCGTTCGCGATTAGGGATGAAACCAAACCGTAGCTGTAGTCGACGGAATCCTCTACGGAAAACGTTTTTTCGTTATACATATATATAGACACATGTATTACTTTCCATACGACGATCAAGTCGAATTACCTTGCTGTTGAAGACTAAAATGCAAACCTAGCAAAGGTTTACACGATCTCAGAGCCTTTGCTCTTTCTACCATTCGCGGTATTGTTTTCGTAAAAACTTGATCCCGTTCGGTCGGATCGAGGTCATTATCGAGGAAGGTGGCCAGTCCAGAAAATAATTCTGGATCTTGCATGTCCTCATCAGGGTCGAGGCTTATGCTGTGAAACAAAGACGCGGTGCTAGGAGCGATTGAGGGCGTACGAGAAACATATAACGATCATGGTATAAAGACATTCCGGGTACATGGGTGGTTTCTGTACAGTGAGGTGTTGTAGTTAGTTGGGTTTTTAAAAATACTTGGATACCTTTTCAGTAAGCACTGTTCCTCGTATCTTTATAACAGCATGTTGTAAAAAAATCGAATCCGTTAATATTTCCGCGGGGATAAACCGCAAAAGCGAAATGCATATTATTTATGTATGTATGTATGTATGTATACGTGTCGCCAGGTGATTTGTACGAATAATATCCGTCTCAGGTAATATTTTTACTTACTTGCACATGTCGTGTAATCTTTGCATTGCCTCTGTTAAATCTTTGGAATTTCTGGCAGCGGCAGCTCGGTCCATTTGCTTTACCACGGCTGGCCACCATGGTAAGTCGCAGGGTAACATTACTAGAGCCATTTTAATCGTCGATCTAAACGTCAAACAACACGACAATCAATTCGACTGTATAGAAATTGCGATATATATATATATATATACATACATAAGT